>JAUCNO010002894.1:0-10337 GCA_032353835.1 Enteromius viviparus | reverse complement strand
AAATAAAATAAAATAAAATAAAATAAAATAAAATAAAATAAAATAAAATAAAATAAAATAAAATAAAATAAAATACTAGTCTGTTATCTTTCCATGAAGAAGTCCTTTAAAACTCCAGTGTATTGAGAAAAATTGTCCTGAGATGATAATGAACTTCATCTAAAGATCTTTCATCTGATTTAATGAAACTAATTGACATACTGTGCAAAAATATAAGTGTCATTTCAGCATATATAAACACATCTATCGCAATGTCAGACATATTTTTGAAGTTTCAGACTTCAAACTCCTGTCAGCTCCTGCACTATTGTCTTTCTCATGACATCACTTCCTGTGCAACTCTGAGATCTTCTTGTGTTTGCGATGCACTTCCTCAACAAACAGAGGAAGCTGGAAATGAACACTGAAACCTCACAACACCCCACAAAACAAACAGCATGTATTTCTGAATGAACTAATCCCAGTTTGGGGAGAGTTTGCATGTTAGTAAAGCTGTGTAAAGATGACCACTAGTTGGTTAACACGGGTAATTAATGGGAAAGGTGTCGCTGCTCAGAGAAATTCAACCAACACTGTTCAAAAAGCCACCCGACAACATTTGCTTGACTTTGCATATGTCTCTGAGAGCGAGGCTGAGCTCTGGGGCATCATGGGAACCAGTTCAAATCACAAGGGACCTAATGCAATCACAAAGGCAGTGCAAAACCACATCAGCCGTAATCTGATCCAGCCTCAAAGTCATTGGCATTTGTTTGCTGAACAAAGTGTACCTGACCCCTGCTTCGCTCGGGCTTTGTAAGAGGACAGATTTTACGTGGAGATGGGCTTTACTCTCTAAGCCTCTCTCCAGCATCCTCACCGACCCGACCGGACACAAAGCTGCCCATTATGATGGAGGCAAACCATCTGGACGAGAGCTGGGAACGGAGCAGGTGAGATCCTCCCTCAGGTAGGTCACCGGATCCGTGCTGGCCTCCTGCCCAGACTCAATGGCTCTGATTTTCATGTATGGGAAAGAAAGCCAGGGAACAGAGGGACTCTGCAGAATCCCAGATGGGAATTTACCTAAACCACTCCGTCTGTGTGTGTGTGTGTGTGTGTGTGTGTGTGCTACACAGAGAACGAAAGTAAAATGAGAGTCAAAGAGAATGAATTCACCTAACACCACTGCATAACCAGGCTTGCCGTGACAGGTTTTTTCTTATTCTTACTCTATGCAAATTAGTTAGAGATCACAATATCATTCAAGCAGACTATTCAGATAATAATTACTGTAGCCATTTAGAGATGTGCGGATTGGTCAATTAAAATATATATATATATATTATTATTATTAATATTATAATTATAAAAGCAAAATAATAGAATAATTGGCTAATTTAACCAATACACATCTAAAATTATATATATATTATATATATATTATTAGTATTATATTATTATATAGTTATATATATAAATTAATTGTTATTATTATTTGTAATTATTCTTATTATTATCATAAATATAAAGTATCTTAAGTACATATGAAATTAAGTAAAGCTTTTAAAAATGTATATTTTATTTTAATATTATTTGTTAGTATTTTATGTATCGAATTTAAATTAATTAATTTTTTTCTTTTTTTATGGATATCCATGTCGTGCATCATTTAATTGTGAGTTGAGTGGATCGCAATAAAAATAAAGTGATTGACCAAGTATAATGTCACTTGGCATAGCTGGATCAACTAACTGGATTAATGTGATAAGACTGTAAGGACATGGTGTTAGTAATACAACCCTTTCACGTAACAAAGTAACCCAAAATCTTAAGAACGCTGGACAATTAGGAATTTCCTGCGGATGGACCCCAAACACACCCCTGGCCTGAAGCGCTCGGCGGAGGGCAAAACGCTCTTTCTTTCAAATGCTCAATAGCAGGAAGAGCTAAATAAAACAGTGCAGTCTCCCTGGCATAGCATTCAGTGCAGTATCGTGCCTTTGGGGTACAGCAAACACTTCGGAAAGACAAGCACCGTCTATAACAGGGCAGGGCCGCTGAAGCATTCCAAAGCACACACGCTATTAGCCCTCACATGCAGACGGTCACAAGCCATAAAATCATGCTAGAGGAATGACAAGCTGTCTCCTCTAAAAATCTAAGCTTGTTGACAGTACTAGAGTTTGCTGTGAGTGATAATTACACACTATCAAAACTATCTGGAGCCTGGCTCTGAAGGCCTCGGGCAACATGATTTGATAAGAGAAGCCTGTTCTAGTCTTGTTCTTTGCGGGAAAGTATCATACACAATATGCTCTGCAGCATTCTTCATATAAAGAAGGAGTCCAAACCTATTCCTGTATGGCCACTGTCCTGCAGAGTTTAGCTCTAGGATGTTAGCAACACAAAGGTCATGGGTTCGATTCCCAGGGAATGCACGAACTTATTAAATGCACACCTTGAGTTGCTTTGGATAAAACCATCCGACAGATGCATAAATGTCACTTTACATCAAGAATGATCACACCTGAACTAATCAAGGTGTATAGATAGACTCACTAGAAACGTCCACTCAAGTGTGTTAGAGCTAAACTCTGCAGGATCTTGGCCCTCCAGGAGAAGAATTGGACACTTCCGATGAAGAGTAGCTTGGTTTACGTATATGCATTTGGCCAAAGCATTGCATTCAAGGCAAGCATTTCATCAGAGCTTAATGTTAGCAACACCAAGGTCATGGGTTTGATTCCCAAGGAATGCACAAACTGATCAACTGCATTAATGTAAAAGACATCATACTGTACATCAAGGGTGTCCACATCTAATTCATCCCATCAACAATTTACTGTATGAATCCATTGGTAATCAAACTCATGACTTTGACATTGCAAATACTATGATTTGAAAATGTAGCTTATTCCAGTCTTGTTCTTGTTGAGTTGGCCCTTTTGAAGCAAGACATCTATGGATTTGGCAAATGCTTTCTTCCAAAGCAACTTGCATCGCATTCAACATATGCATTTGACCAGTTCATGCATTCCCTTGGAATTGAACCCATGATCTTTGACATATTAATAAACAAACTAATCAAGGTATGCAATGGTTGGAGCTAAACCTTTGGCACTCCAGGAGCAGGACTGGACACCCCTGATGTACAGCATGGTGGCATTTACATCTATCCATTTGGCAGACTCTTTTATCCAAAGTGACTTTTACTGAATATGGGTTTATAACGTCATGCACTCCATGGGAATCTAACCCATGACCATGACATGTTAGCACCAACTCTGGAACCAGCTTTTAAGGCCTTAGGCAACATGATTTGATGAGATAAGCATGTTCTGGTCTTGTTCTTGAACAATCCTAAACAAGATGCTCCCCCTCATTCTTTATGTAGAGAAGGGTTGTCTGAAACAGTTCCTTGAGGGCCAATGAATGAACCTAAATTAAACACACCTAATCCAATTAATCAAAGTCCCTTCAGACACAAAGAAACATCCATACAAGGACTTTGGCCCTTCAGGATTTATCCAAAGTGACTTACAATGAATTTAATGTATGCACTTTAACAGTTCACTTATTCCTTGGTAATCAAACCTATGATCTTCACATTGCTAGTGCCACGACTAATTAAGGAACCTTGTTCTGAATCCAATCCTAATTAAAATACACCTAATCAAGACTTGTTAGAAGCTTCCATGTAAGTGTGTTTGCACTGGATGGAGCTAAACTTTGTAGGACACGCCCCTGAGACTTTGATTGATTTCATGCATTTCTTGGGAACTTGCAGAGACTTATGTTGCATTGAAGATATGCAGTTGATCAGTTCATGCATTCCCTCTGAATCTAACCCATGGCATTGGAATTGCAAACTACACACTACAAGTTGGCAAAGGTGTTTACCTGAGTTCTCTTTGTTGCTTCGTTTCTCGATGCCAGGAAAGGCTGCCTCCAAGTCCAATTTTCCAAAACGAAATGCATAACCATTCATAAGTTTCTTGGGAAGGCCACTTCCGGATCCACCGGAAGATGACCGAGCCCGGTGGCCTTTAACCTGCAAGGCCTTGTTGGCACGTTCAAGAGATTTGGAGCGTCTCTCGCCCGGACTGAGGTCGGTGCTCTTGGATGGATGGACGCCAGGAGAATCGTTGCAAGATTCATCTCCTCCCAGCCACCCACGAACACAGATTCTCCGAGGGATCGGCTCCTTTGGGCCGGAGCCGCGACGCACTCCCGACTCCGACTCAATCCCTTCCTCAAGAATTGATTCAGAGCTGGAGCCAAGGTTCATAGGGTTCTGCAAAGCCTCCATGTAAGACTTGCGGAAAAGCCTGCGTGACTCGAAAGCAGCAGAGTCTCTGGGATGCCGCTTGCGAATGCCGGGATTACTAAGGTCCGTGCTAAACGAGAGGATTTTGTGGCTGATTCCGCCTCGGATGCATCCCTGATCCGGGCTGCCCAAGGTGGGAGTCTGGGGAAGAGAGTTGGGAGTCTTTTGCAAGGGCAAATCCTCCGAGTGCAGGGAGCTGATGCCCATGTCCGTAAGGCTACGGCTAAGGACCGGCTCCGAGATGGTGGACTCGGCACCAAGGGAGTCTCTTGAACTGAGCGTTCCCGTGGATCCGTGGGTGCTGCAGGTACTGAGTTGCCCCCGAAGGGTCCCGCCGTTGCTTCGTGCCTGCATGATTGCGTCGGCAGTGCTGGTCACAAACAAAGGATTGACCACGTTCTTCCAGGGCGTTCGGTAAACCACAGCGCCGGTGCTGAGGAGGCAGTTCTGGAGAGGGTGCAGGTTGCGCTCACGCGTTACATTCTGCAAGAAGTCGGGTGTGAACACGTTTCCGTACATGCTCTCGGCCACAGGAATCTCTGTGATGGCTTGCCCGCTCCCTGAAAGGCATTTTATGACCAGCTTTGCAGCTTTGCGGCCTAAGGGAACCACCTGCAGGTAGAAATCTCCCTGCCGTAGGCGTACTTTATGCAAGGGTGCGAGTTGCAGAACCACCTTCTCATGCAAACAAAGCGGCCATCCCTCGTGGTACAGCAACAGGCCTTTGAACCGCAGCTGTGGAAAATAAAAATAAAACATTCTGATTAAACGCCATTTTTCTTATAGGCTCAAGCTAAATTATGCAGTTATTTGCAGTTTGCAATCATACGTCAATTAGTCTTGAAGCAGATTTTAAGACACAGAAATGCAATGAATTCAAACATCATGTAATAAATACAACTATAAATACAACTATATATAAATATATAACTAAAAGGGAAATGCATAAAAAAAACTGATTTGCAAAAATACTTTGCATACTTTTTTGTATTTTTGTCAGATTAAATAAAATGATTCTTTGGGTTTTGCATTACATGTCACAAGTTATGTAATCAGATTACTTTTTGAAGTAACTAGTAAAGTAACACATTATTTTTTAATTTACAAGAAAATATCAGAGTGATGACAAAAATCTGCTGTATTTAAATGGTAAGTAACACAAATATCCTTTATGTATTTTATCCCATTCATTAGAAAATGTCTTTGCCGATGAGCTTTGATTATTAAATTGAAATAATTTTATTTGTCTAATTCATTAATTTGACAAAAATGACTAATTGACTTACAGGCGTGAATTTACTTTTCCTCCAGCTTAAGGATTATTCATTTCACTATTTTGATGTGAAAGGGCTTTTACATTTACCAAAAATAAAACGTTTTATGTAAACGCACTGTGTCATGGTGTTGTTAGTGACTACCTAATGCCACGCTATAATGATACTGATGATGCAGCAGAAACAAATATGCTTCAGCACACTGAGACACCCTCAGAGATCAGGCCTGAGTTAAATGAAGCCGCTGAGTGCCCTCGTCTCAGAGTAACAACAGCAGCGCTGAATACAGGAGCGTAAGGTTTCAGCTATGTGCTCACACAGCGCTAACCTGCAGAAATACAAAGCCTCCCTGAGCAGCTCTTTCATTTCAGCCTGATCCGCTTTGCCAAGTTCTCTGCAGTGAGCTCACAACACGATCTGCTTGGGCTGTTTATCAGAGCAGCACTGAACACTCTTTAGGCCTCCCTCGCATGTTCCCACTCTCGCAGACTCTCTCTGAGAGAATTCATATGGCTTCAACTTGTTTAGCTGCAGCTTTTTAGCAACAAAATAATACAATATTCAGCAAACTTGTATAAACTGCATTCCCAGGCCATTAATACACAATACTACGCTTAAAGATTGTGTGATGCATGAAGCGTCACCATGCAGGTCCCATAAATTTAAAAAAATGTTGTTTTTTATTCAGCAATGGACATTATGCATAAAGTACGTACATATAAAAAACAAACAAACTAACATGTATTTATATATTTATTTGAATATTTATGCAAATGCATTATGCATAATGCAAAAAAACACATTTATTTATTACTGTCAATAAATAAAATGTATATTTATTATATTATATTTGCAATGCATCTACATTTACTATGCATAATGCAAATAAATGAATAATTATTTTTATTTGCATTTATGCACAATGCATTTGCATGCACATTCTATATAAATTAATAAACAAATTTTAGTTTAAACGATATCTGAAACTTTGCATTGCAAGCACTTGTTGTTATTAGCCTCTATGATGAATCAATTGGATAATCGCTTTGGATAAAAGCATGTGCTAAATGAATAAATGTAAATGTAACAGATAAATTTAAATAAAATACTCATAAAGCATTTATTAATCCTAGTTAATGTTTTTAACATTTAATAATATATTCATAAATGTAAACTTATATATTGTACATAAAAACAAGTATTAAAACAGGTAAAAAAAAAAATAATACACAATTTTCTAAAATATACATGCGTGTGTCTGTATTTATTTTGAACAAAAATGTATTTTTAAATGTGATTAATCATGATTAATCATCTGACAATAAATGTGATCTGTTAGTAGATATTACCCACTGCTTCAGTGAAATGCTGACAGTACTCACACAGGCCTCCTGTTTTATGGTCTGTAGGATTCTCTTAGCGGGCAGCAGGAAGTCAATGAAGCAGCGCAGGCCATCTCCTCGGTACTGTCTCTCCACTACGCTAAAGAGCTGCCAGAGGACGGTGGCCGCCGAGGCGCTGAACGGAGGAAACAGAGCCGATAACACGCTCTGAATACAGCGGTCCAGTGACTCCGAGTCCTGCCACACATCACACAATCACAGTCAGTCTCAGCTTTCACCATCGTTTGAGGTGTCTTACAAAACTGACAATATTAGTGTTTTATAACAGAGCAACAAGCTTATTGCCATTACTAGATGGCAGGTGTGCTTCAAATAATACTTAGTGAAATTTCACTCATGCATCTTCTGAAAAAAGCACATCTTAGTTCAATTCAACCTTAGCATCCAATAAACTTGTCTATATGTATTTAATTTGAAAATTATTATGCATAATACAAACAAGAAAACATTTATTTTGCTATATATATATATTTTTTTAATAAACAAATATAATGTTCACATATATAAACACACATATACTGTTCATAATGCACAGTACATTTTCATGCATGTCCATAATTAATAATAATAATTATAATAATAATAAATATATAATGCATATATGCACAGTTGAGCAGATTTGGTATGATATGCTCAATTTTCATATCATCTTGTTGTCAGCCTGTACATTTTCAGTTCACACAATAAATTTAAATTTTGCCAATACATCATTTCATTACCAGAAAGTGAACCAACTCCAGCATAAATGCAGCCTAATTAGGGCTGGGCAATATGGCCTAAAAACATTATCACAATAATGTTTTTCATATCAGTCGATATTGATAATTAGCAAGAAAAATGACACATCTTTATTTCTTTATAAAAAGTATACATTTTACTCCAAAGTGAAAGTCTGAGACCAGACAGTTTCCAAGAAATGAACATTTGATAGTGATAGCTTGACTTAGGATGCAGATGTAGATACATAGATAGAAAAATATTAAATGCAACACAATATAGAGTTTAAAGATTGCTAAATTGGATGATGAATTTCCAAAAAAATAAAATAAAATTAATGCCAATGATTTCAGCTCTGCAAAACCATGTTGGCCAATAGCAAAAAAGACTTTTTGCCTAATATATTCAATTGCTGTAATTTTGTGGTCACTAATGTACAGTAGGACCCACGAAGCATCACTTTGTGCGTTTACAGAGCACAGTGTGACAGTGTAAACAATGGCAGCATGTTGTTTTTGGTTTGGCTAGTGAGACGGTTTGATGGTCACAAGTTCAATCCCACAGTTCCCAGTTACAAACACAAACAGCAGGATGTCAGGAGGTCACGGGACACTGATGAGACGGGAAACACCTGTCAATGTAGCGTCAGCGACTGGACAATAACAGGCGGATGGAAAATCCTGTCCCTAACGCAGAACCACATCATATCTGTGCAGCAGAGGACTTTCCAGCCGGATGTGCTTCACAGTATCCAAGACCAGAACAACCCCGAGCGGACCGGTCAGCTTTAGGGTAGAGGGACAGTTCACCCACAACTGAACATCACTAGATATCCTAGGTGTATATGACTTTCTTCTTTTAGACAAACATAGTTGGAAATTTAAAAATGTATCCTGACTTATTAATGGATAAGTGGTCATTATTTTGAAGCTCCATGAATCATATATTACCTATACGTCTCACCGGGAGGGTTAACACATGTCTTCTGAAGTACATTGATGGCTTTTTGCAACAGAAATATTTATATTTTTGAAATTATAACTCAAATCACTGGTTCTGGCAACGAGACAAGACAAAGTATTATAATGATTGTCTCTCTATTAGCAATAATATAAAAGCAATCGTTATAATGCTTTTTATTTAATTCCTTAGATTAATAGCTCGGTTTGTTTTGGTTAATAGATCTGATTATTAGACAGAAGTGGTAACAATGACACTGTACAAGAGAGAGGGAGGAACTTCTTTTCTCAGCCCTTTCAAAATAAAAGCATCGGCCAAACCAATATTTGAAAACTGTTGGTGATAACCTAACCCTAAAGTGAATAAACTAGTCTTCATCAGCTCACCTTTTTACATGAATATGAGAAACCATAAAAACATTCATTAGTTCAAACTGGTTCAATTAAAGAATCAGCAAAAACTCAGTAACTCAGATTTGCAGAATCAGATATGCTGCTATTTCGGCTCATTTCTAGTCGGAGTGACTGTCAGGAGCCTGAAAGTGACGCTTCAGTCCAGGTTCATCTTGTTCACCAAAAAGAACCGGTTCGACAGAACGATTCGTTTGTGAATCAGACATCAATCCAGACTATGGATCATAATATTGTAAATAATGTTGAGCACAGACTGATCGTTTGGTTTCATAAGATCTCAATATATTGCTAGGAGTAACTCTTAAAGTGCTGGCAGCCATTGAATCACCAAGCAGCCAAAAATATACTTTACTGTTCAACTGAAAAAAAAAAAAGTAGATGGCCTGAGGATAAGTAAACAAAACAAAAAAGGACAAAAATCCTTTTCAGGTGAACTATCCCTTTAAATGAACAGAGGAGTGGAGAGAATGGAAATGAACTTGGGAAAAGCCCAGCAAAAATCCCCAGCAAAGCTCTGGGTTTAACTTTCTCTGTTTGTTCTGCTCTGTTGGCCTTGTATTAGACGATGACAATGTGCCGTCCACATGCGGTCACTCCTCCACAGGGCAGCCATTGTTTTCTTCTCCTGCAGAAAGCCTTTATTGGTGCTCTAGGAAACTCAATCACAGGGAAGAGCAGAACCGGCGTTCGGAGGAAAGGCTAACAATGGGAGGAAAGCCAACATCATTTCTAACATCGTTTTAACATGCTTTTTTAGGTTACTGTGGCATGCTACAAAATAGCAGCTTGGGCAGGGCAGGATTACGGGCCCCGGGGCCTCAGGACTGTCAGGAGCCTCCAAAGCCTCAGGCCACAAGACTTTAGACTGCCAAAATAAACTGAGGAACAGGGCCCTTGCAAAGTTTCATATATATATATATATATATATATATATATATATATATATACGTATATATATATATATAGTTTGTATATATTTATAAGTGTGTGTAAATTTATTATGCATATAAAAATACACACACATACATGTATATATTTAAGAAAATATGTTATATAAATTATATGAATATGCATAAATGCATGTAAATAATCTTTTAATATATACTGCAAGTGTATTTGTTTATATAATAAACATACACAGTATGCACATTGCACACATATTATGTAAACAAAAACTTTTATTTTAGATGTGATTAATCATTATTGTTTGATAGCACTAATATATTTATATATATATATATATATATATATATATATATAT
>JAUCNO010002893.1:0-10337 GCA_032353835.1 Enteromius viviparus | reverse complement strand
TTTTATTTAGTGAGGACCAGCTAAATGTCCTCACTAGTGGGTTGTTTTCATCTTTCACTATATAAGTGAGGACATTTAGCTCCTCACAAGTATAGTCAAACCAGTACACAGATCTCTCTCTCACACACACACACACACACACACACACAAACACACATTTTCTGTGCTCTCCGTGGCAAAAATCAAATATTCTTCAATGACAACAGATTTAAGGGCATTTTTCCTTTAACATAATCTATGCATGGTTAATATTTCAGCAGTAGTAATAACACGCATCACTTTATTTCTCTAAGAAATCAACTGTTCCATTATTTACAGTAACACACATCATGTAATACACGGCAACGTGTAAAGCAAACAGATACGTAATTAATTCTGATAAAAATACCAACAACAATAATAATAATAATGCGCAAATGTAATGTAACTCACGTAATGCTCGTAGAATTTTGACAGTCGAGGTTTGCCATGATTATTAAATATGAGAATGGCTTTTATCATGTTCACCTTCGCTGTGGTCGGATCCAGCTACGGCTGAGTTCGTCGATGTCAGAGACTAATATTCCAATAATCAATAACTAATAATTGCAATCTGACACTCACGCGCACAGCAGAGCGGAAGAACACGCCGGAACTTGTCAACGAGTTCAGCAGAGTGACTTCCGCTACAGTGAGAGCATTCCAATGACGCATGTTAAAATAAAAGTCGTGACACTCTGACATAAGCGTAATAAATACTTTTTATGTCGATCTGAGATCTTTAGACGGCTCCTAAACGTGCTTTTAAGACGTAATGCGCAGATACTTATATTAAATATATTAACTATTGTGTAAAGATATTTTAAATGTATAAAGATTGTGTATCGCTGTACTGCACTCAAGATTTTAATTTACTGTCCCACCTTTGGTTCACTGGAAAAAACATACTATTGTATAACATTTTTATATGAAATAATGAATACACAAGTAAATGTGTTTGTTATGCAATTCTGTTCATGTTTTATTGTTGATTAATCCTGTGTCTTAAACTCTACAGATAAACAGGAGAAATTAAAGTGTTTGGCATTAACAGTTTCTCTATTTTTTTGTAGTATTTTTATTTATTTACAAACCTATCAACACAAACGGTATCTCTCACACTATATAAGCGGGTTACTGACCTTCTCTGTTCCTTCAGAGCAAATCAATTCAGATGCAAAATCTTCTGGTTCAGATCATTCCTGGGTCCCAGTGTGCATCCTCTACTTTAGTCCACTCATTCAGTTCACTTGAAGCAGCGAATGAAGACGAGTGAGTGCAACGGAAGCTCTGCTGTCTTTGCATAGATCGCTTGCTGCTTCATCATCTTTAGGTAGATTTCATTTTAATCCTGTCACAGAAATGATGTATATAGTTAAAAAATTTAATAGACAATGTTCAGTAAATTTGTGCCTGTGTTGTAGTACGCCATGAACAAGTGCTTTGTAAAAAGAATGGATATGATTCACCTTTGTCACCAACTTCAGGGATTTCTGCATATGCGCACCAACACGACTCGGATCTCGAACCCCGGTCTCCAGCATGGGCAGCAGGCGCGCTAACAAGGAGGCTAAAGGTCATGACCTCTAGCGACAGCGTTACCTGCACGGCACCTACTTGCTGGCCTCTGTTACTCATACACACATGGTTTCGGGGAGTTGTATACATTTTAAGATATTTTAATAAGACATGTATGTATTAATGAATGATGGTAGTTATTCGTGTATTTTGGCCTGTTTAACCATCCATTGCTTAATCCATAAATCAAACTGTGAAAATATATAAAAAGAGCAAATATTATACAGTTACTTAAAGGTGTTATTTGTTGATTGCGTTCAGGGCATTTTACATTCAGTCGCACATTCATGTTTCAGTTGCATTAACACCTTTCTAACCAGCAGGGTTAGGGTTAGGTAAGCCATTCGAAACAGTGAATCATTTTGTGAAGCTATTTTAGAATCAGAATGAGCTTAATTGCCAGGAATGTTTACACGTACGAGGACTTTGTTTTTGTGACAGAGCTCTACGCAACATTGCAACAAATTTTTCAACAAATTTCAAAGCTTTAAAATAATAATCTTTCTCGTTCTTTCAGGAAGTGTGATTGTGTTGATTACTAATGTGTATGAGGTGAAGACCCTGTTCGTGTAAATGTGGATGTGTGTTCCCTGCAGTGGACTGGGTTTATTTCCCTCCACATGATGGAGCTCGAGCACTGATGAAAACACAGAATCAAAAGAGCTTTATTATCAAGGAACACTTTCAAAACGCTCAATACTAGTTTCTGATTCTAAAACAAATCTTTGCAAAGAAGTAAGTAAATTAATAAATATTTCCTGATGGGCGTTTGTTCACCGAATCAGTTTCTTTTCATGTTAGTAATTCTAGAGCATCTCTAAAGAACCATCCAGTTCCACGTGAACAGATAAAAACCCATTTTCATTAAAACTAAAATGACCTTTACATCTATAAGGTATAATTCAGAGATAAATATGAAGTTAAAAATATTGTTTGAGGGAACTGAATAAAGCGGCTCAATCCAAACTGTAATGGGGAGGTCCGCTGATAAAGATTATAAACAAACACAAATTATATTTGTTGTCTCTCGTATATTCGTTTGTTAAAGTTGACTAAAGTCTTCTTAGTAGCTAACAGTGCGCGTTTACCTGAGAGTTTGCGCAGAACGCAGTAATCGCGGCCCCTCTTCTCCGCGCCAGTGGTATCGTCCATCACTGCGCTGCTGGATGTATAAAAGCCTGAGCTCTCTCTCTCTGTCTCAGTGAGATTCAAACACAGCACCACAGAACCCCTGCACCACAGCACTGACATGGAGCACACCGAGCTCGTCAAGCCACAGACTCTGGACGATTTGATCAAAACTCTCCACAAGATCTTTGAAAGTGACAGTGTTAACGTGGAGGAGGTGCAGAGCATCATGGAGTCCTATGAAAGCAATCCTCAGGAGTGGATGAAATATGCTAAATTTGACCAGTACAGGTAATTATGATTATGAGCATCATCATCAAAGATATTATGTATTAATATTAATTATTATTCTTATGCAGTTATTTCGAGCTCACATTATGCCTTTGGTTTACAGTCACAACCAGGGTTTAGTTTATTAACATAACTGAAAATGCAAACTAAAAGAAGTTAATTTTCCATGTTGCACACGTCTCGTGTCCCGCTGAGCATCAGATGTAAACAGCATCAGAAAGCGCTGCTGACCCGAACTGAACGTGAACTGGGTGTTAATGAGTTCACTTTTAACCCAAACGTCGCTGGAATCATTTAAATCTAGTTTGAAGTCAAAGCATCGCTGGGTCTCTTATAATCACAGGCCTGCTGGTGCTCGGTTTGAAGGAGATGTGTAGTTTTTCTCCTGTTTTTGTCTGGATGCGCTTCTGGAGTTCTGCCTCCACTGATGCTCCTGCCAGCGGGCGTGGCTTCTCTCCAGGGGGCGGGGAAGACGCGGGCCAATCAGAGCGCTGCTCCTGGCGCACACCCTGCGGCTTCATCAAACGTTCCCAGATAAACACAGTCCTGCATCACATTCCTGCTCTTTCTGGACTCTTCTATGATGCCTAGATGCAGGACATCACTTATCTCATGAATATAAACACTGGCGTACACACATTTTCAAAACTTTGCCTCTTTTTTTCTTTTTTTTTACTTTACACACAAATCTAAGAATTAAATAAAAGATCTCCCAGTGATTAAAGTGCCTTGTGTCTTCACAGATACACCAGGAATCTGGTGGACGAGGGAAACGGGAAGTTTAACCTGATGATTCTGTGCTGGGGTGAAGGACACGGCAGGTAGCTCATCACATGTTGTGTTTGCTCTGTATTTACCTTTTAAACTTCAGAAGCCTGGAATCACGAGTGGATCAATGACTGAACATGCGTCAATGAATTAGAGATATTAACAGACAGATAGTGGCCTGATAGGAAAGTCCAATGTCTTGTGATTAGCCAGGTCATAAAGACTGATAAAACATGCAATGCCTTTAATAAATGCAAAGCGGAGCAGATTAAACCTCAGATAAAATAACGCTGTCACCTCATAAATGCATGAGCAATAATTCACTGTAGAATATGAAGAAAAAAGGAAGAAAACAGCACGCCAGGAAACTATTTCAGCTTAAAACAGGTGCTGCATTAGTCAAGCTGGGATTCATTTCAACTCATTTGTTTAAAACTCTTGTCTAGATGAATCTATAAGAGTCAAATATTAAACATCTGGGAAAAAATCATGACTTCGACATGACTCCCATTCAAATGTGATTCAGTGTAAGAATAGTCTTTACGGCTTATTTACAACTACAGCTCTTTCTTTCACTGTATAAAAATAGAACTTTTGCAACTTTTATTATCTCATAATTCTGACATGTTCAGAAATGAATGATATAAACATACAATTATAAGAAAATACTCTCTTTTTTTGTATCTTTTGAACTCTAAGAAAAAAAATGATCATGAAGTATCGTGAGATTAAAGACACAATTACCTTGTTTCCTTCCACACTGGAATGATTAAAGGTATCACAAGATTTTTTTATTTAGAGTTATTTTTCCAATCTTTGCCAATTTCCTTTAAACCACAGGATTTGTCAGTTTTGTATGTCGTTTAATTCTGTTAATGAAAGGATTACTTTGCTCACATTTGATTTTCACAAATGTGATTTGAAACATTAACATGCTTTCTGTGTATGCAAAAAGACACTGAGCTGATCTAGACGTCTCAATAGTGTTTAATCTTATCCTCTCTGTTCTCATATCCGATGCTTTGACACAGTCTCGGGTGATAAAAGAGCTTTAGAAATAAAGGGAAAAAACACTTAGTAAATGGAATGTAATGCAGACTCTTGTTTTGTCTTTGATACATTGCAACTTAAGGAAAGAGGATGGAAAGGATTAACTTAAACTTTATTTAAGGTTATAATGATATTGTACTAAGTAATATGAATTACTATACTTCTACATGTGCGTACTGTATGGTTTGAGGTTACTTGCGCCTATTTAAGCATAATTTATTGTTATTATGTGACATATTTGGCAAGAACACTTTAAAATAAAGTGTTACTATAAGCAGCTACTGTTACACAGCTGTCTCTGACCGAGTGTGTTACAGACGTACAGGTTCCAGTGTAGTAAAGTAGAAACGGTCATTAATCTGACACTGTTTGTGAGTATGCCTGTGTTTGGCGTGATTGCAGCAGCATCCACGATCACACAGACTCTCACTGCTTCCTGAAGCTGCTCCAGGGTCAGCTGAAGGAGACGCTCTTCGACTGGCCTGACCGCAAGCTCCAGGCCGGCATGAAGCAGAAGACCCAGCAGGTGCTGCTGGAGAACCAGTGCGCTTACATTAACGGTAGGACATCAGAGATCTGAGAGAGATGAGGAGCGAGGTCAGGAGGTCTGACCGTGAGCTCGCTGTGTTTCAGACTCCCTCGGGCTTCATCGAGTGGAGAACGTGAGCCACACGGAGACGGCCGTCAGCCTGCACCTCTACAGCCCGCCCTTCCAGACCTGCCAGACCTTCGACCAGCGCACCGGTCACCGCAACAACGTCAAGATGACCTTCTGGAGCAAGTTCGGCGAGAGGACGCCGTACGTAAGTGAACTTCACGCCTTACTGCTCCAGAGAACAATAAATATACTGAAACATGAACCCAGTCATATCTGTCTGAGACACAGCTATTAGACAATCAGAATATTGAGAAAAACACCTTTAAAGTTGTTCGGAGGAAGTTCTTAGCACTGAATATTACTCATCAGAAAGGAAGTTTGGATATATTTACAGTAGAACATTTACTAAATATCTTCATGGAACATGATCTTTACTTCATAATAAAGAGAAAAGTGTAGTTTAGACTCCTCCGGTGTTCATTAATGATCCCAGTGCTCCAGACAGTAATAACACATCTAAACATCTGTATGTGTGTGTCTTCTGAGAAGAAGGTTTATTGTTGTAAAGCACAGCATTCCAGCTTCATTAATATTCATATCCAGTTTTCCATGATTCGAGTCTAAATCTGCTCATGAAACACAAACAGTCGTGCTGACATTTGAACAGAGTTTATCTCCCTATAAATTATATTATTGAGAAATATATCACACAAACGATATCTGTTATGTGTTACATGAGCGTTTAGTTAATGGTTGAAGAATCTGACGTGTTAGATCCATGCGTTACAATCGACTTTAATATATACACTCACTTTATTGGAACTTATTTTATTTGTTTGAGTTTTCATTTTATTCAAATTTCATTTAAAATCTTATGAGCCAATATTTATTTCACAATTGAACATCGATAATGTGTTTAAACTGAGAAAGAGGAGCTGGTGTGTAATCTGAGGTGAGCTGCAGGTCTCAGAGCAGTTGTGAGGGTCATGTTTATCACGGTGTAGGTTATGAGCTGGGTGTATTCTAGTCCCATTCTTGCCTGATAGAGTTTTCCAGCTGCTGAAGGGTTTGTGGTCGTCTCTGACGTATTTGTCATCGAGGCGCTCTGGTCTTGTGTAGATGGTGTCTGGACAATACTGTAACCACAGTCACACTTCCTCTGTTATTATTCCTCTCCTGAAAAGGCCGTGGGTGAAATATGCCCATCGTCATGGCAACAGTTTTTGGTCAGATTACGTTGGAAAATCATTTCACAGTGTTCAGACGTTCCACGACCCAACATGCTTCCTGACTGTGTGCAGGATCACCTCTGAAATCAGCTCATTTACTGGACCTTTTTCATTTCATTCAAATTCAAAACACATCCCAACAAATCTGGGTTGTTTATATGTACATAATAAAATAAAACAGCAGTTTGAATATAAATACACATGGATGTATATACACTGCAAAAAAAAGCTTTCTAAGACTAGATGTTTTGTCTTATTTTCAGCCGAAATATTAAAACATCTCAAATCAAGCAGCATTTTCTAGACCAAAAAAATGATGCTAAAATGAAGTGTGTTTTTACTTGAAACAAGCAAAAATAATCTTGTTTTCTGTTTGAAATAATTTTCACTTTTGACTTTTGACTAAAATTGTTATTTCTGAAAACAAGTCGAGTTTCTTGTCTTGAAACAAGACTCAACATCTAGTCTGCTTAAAAGTTTTTTATCTACATATATTTATACTTGTGTATAATTTAAATTATATACGTATTTAAGTATTTAATATATAAATCTAATATATTTTTCTTTAATGTATATATATATATATGTGTGTGTGCGTGTGTGTGTGTGTGTGTGTGTGTGTGTGTGTGTAAACACAAAATACATATGCACAGTACATACGCATATAGTGTGTAAAATTAATCTTATTTTGAATGTGATTAATTGCAACTAATTGTTTTGTAGAATTTTTAAATTAAATTCTAAAAATAGAATTGCAGTACAAATGAATAAAAATGACTACAAACAACAACAAAAGCAGGAAATCTCCTTGAGGATATGAGGTGAAAGAGTTCTGGTGTGAATGAAACCCAGCGGAGATGGAGGTGGAGCTGTTAATGTTTGTGGATCAGCAGTAAAGCTGTTATCAGAGCAGTCCGGCGCTCCGGCGCTGCTGTTGTGCTGCGCTCGCTCAGAAAGAACTACATGTTCTCTGGCTCCGGATCACATTCCTGCTCTGGAAGCGCTGCGGTGACGTCGCGTCTGTTCGCTGCAGATGTGTGCAGCTCAGGGTCTCTACACTTATCGGCTCTCAGCTTGCATAAGTTTACCTTGACCACAGCGCTGTCTGGACACTCCGTTTCAACATCAGCCTGTGTTCTGATAAGATAAGAGCTCCGGCGCTATCTGTTACACGGCTTAAACACCAAACTTTACACACAAATCTGGGAACTCTCCAAAACACCTGAAGCACCGTGTTCTAATAATATGAATGTTTTCCCAAACTGCTTTCAATCACACAGTTTCTGAAGAGACTCTCAAACAGCAGGAAAAATACAGCGATTAATATTACAGCAAACGTTTGCTTTTGAGATGTGTTTGTGTGCAGCTTTTAAAACAGAATCTTGTTAGATTTGCGTGTGTCACAGAGAGAACTGTTGTGCTGCCAAACGAGAAATCACAGCCAAAATAAACATTTTTCTTTCTGTGTGTGTGTGCTGTGAATATTTATTATGCATATATAAATACACACAGATGCATGTGTATATAATTGGGAAAATATGTAAGATTTGTAGATCAAATACATTTATACATGCTACAAATATTGACACTTTGTTTATATATGCATAATAAATTTGGTGTTTTCTGTTTCAGGAAAGCATCGTGTCGCAGGAGAACAACTGAGACCAGAGAAGCAGACGGCGCTCGATGGAAATTCACACTTTAAATTGAACCACAGTGATGCTTAAATCTTGATCCAACTCTTTTTCCTTAAGATTCCAAGACGACAGAGGGAAGAGTCTTTCACTGGTGATTCTTTAATCGTGGCCTAGTTAAGCGCGGCGAGCGCAGCACGGGTCTGAATAGATGCATTAGTCCAGCATTCCTGTCTAATCACGCTTTTGTACTGTTACGGGCAGAGAGTGTGTCATTATGAGAAGAATCTGTTTGTTGTCCGAATGAAAGCGCTGCTCCAGCAGAACACAGCACTTGCTCTCCGTCTCCAATCGTCTCCAGATCAGCTGTGAATGGAAGAGTTTATGTTTCTCAGTCTCGCCGTCACTAATCCATGTCTCGTGGAACAAATGTGCTTTTGTAAACTGGAGCTTTTATTTAAAATGGCTGGAAATTCATTTTTGTCTTAACATTGAAGTAAATAAAATGTTTCCCAAATGTTGTTTTTGTGTGCATTGATGTTTTTATCCTAACACTGCCTATGATCTATTAGTGTTTTCTAGTATGCGTATCTATACTTTCTTGAATCAAGATACTTCTTCTTGATATTAAGCCTTGTTTTCTTAAAAAAGAATAACGATTTTAAAACAAGCATATATGCCAAGAGGGTAAGAAAATGGCCAAACAAGATTATTTCAGCTTGTTTTAAGGAAAGACTAACAGCTTGTTAAGTACAGTACCTTCATTCAGTAGTGTGGAGATATTTACACTAGAAGACAAGACATGTGTGTCTTTCCCTGGGAACTGAATCGTGTGCTGCTTATGAATCAGATGAATCTACTAAAGATTGATTTGTTTCTCAAATGTGTATTTATTTAAAGAGATGAACCTCCAACACAGGCGTACTACAACTAAAACCATTTTGCCTGTTCCTTAAAATTATTGTCAAAATATATAAATAAAAACCTTGAACTTAACTTTTTTTGCAAAAACTGAAACTAAAAAAGAATAACAACTATACAGACATTTAAAAGCAACAAAAAATCATTCAAATTGCATAAACACAACAAAACAGAGCTGCGTACATGACCTGCAGGAAAACAATCATCAGTTGAGCACACCGGACTCCGGAACACAGCGACTCAAATATAAGCTAAATAAACTTTAGTTAGTGAAAGCTGAGGATATAAGAGTAAGGAGTAATTGAAAATATGAGTGAATGAAGTGATTCTGTGAAGAAACAGGTCTCTGAGAAGCGTGTCGATGCACGTCTGACACATGAGCTGCTGTAGATGCTGGGCAGGAATGAGCACCGCTGCCGGGGATATGATTATCAATCACAACAGCATCTGTTCCTGTCTGCACTGGAAATTAACCTTTAACTCTTATTACATTGCAAAAAAAGGCTTTTCTACTCTAAATTTGTTTGTCTTGTTTTCAGGTAAAATATCCAGGCAAGAAAACGTTATTGTCTTGTTTTCAGAAAAAGTCTAAATAGAGTTTTTACCTGAAACAAGCAAAATAATCGTGCTTTCTGTTTGAGAAGAGATTCTCTTGTTTACCCCACTGACAGATTCTTTAGCTTCTTCTAAAGAAAAACTTTTCTGAAAACAAGACAATAATTTTTACTTATATAGAAAAAAAATCCTTCATGACTGACTGGAAACAAGACAAAAATGTTTTGCAGTGCCGTATGATTTAACTAGCTCCATGTTTTAAATGCTCAATCTGTGAAGTCAGTTTAATATAATTTGAGATGAAGAATGCACAACGTCTCTCAGAAATGCTTTTAACTGGAAAGTAATTGAGTGTTTAATCTCCTCATTTTAGATACTGACTAATCATTATAGTACAGACATTACACTATTCCCATATCTGATACTGCTCAGTGCTTAGACACAATATCTATACACGTATGTTAAGAGCTATATAAATAAAGGTGACTTGACTCACACACACACACACACACACACTCATGTGTTCTGGGGTCTCTCTCTTCATAGGTGTAATGGTGTTTCTACTGT
>JAUCNO010002892.1:0-10341 GCA_032353835.1 Enteromius viviparus | reverse complement strand
AATCGTAAGAGAATCGTGATCTTTATTCTTAGCAAAAAAATCGTGATTCTCATTTTATCCAGAATCGTGCAGCTCTAGTTATAGGTAACGGAGGGAGGGGAATAACAAACGAGGTCATCAGTTGTTTCCTAAAAATAAACATTGTTCACGAGTCCCGCAGCTGGAGTCCGAGTCGAGTCTGAAGTCTTTCGAGGACGAGTCACTGGTGTATACATATATATTCAGTTGTCAACATCTGAAGTGGTGACTAAGCAACCACAAATCATGAAATATAATGTGGTGAGACTCTCCAAAACAAATAATGTTTATGAATGAAAAATTTGCAATACTCAAAGATTTACTTTTTATGACATCCATGTTATAACCCAGAATTCCTCCTGACAAAGTGAGTTTCAATTATGTGTCTTATGTACTGCTTTATTATATAATCACTTCAGCCTTTAAGTTTATTGGAGAAGTATTTGATTTGCCGTTGGCAGAGATTCGGCTTAACTGTCTCGATGGGTCTGTGTGTTAGATGCTGTGTCATGCCAGTGAGCTGTGATCCTAGAACATTCAGCTTGATAGCAGGCACACAAGATCACAGACGCCAATAAAGCATCATTTTCCCATCTGCCTCACCACTAATAATTTTTTGTTTTGTTTTTTTTTCTAGCAGGATATAGACCAACCACTGCACCAGGCTTGATTTATCTGTGGACAACCTTCTGTAAATGCCTCCCCCACCCCTTCCCCACACGTAGCCAGGATGGAAAGCTACGTTGTCAATAGAATGGGACCTGATGAATAGCTGGTTCTTGATGAAGATGTTTCTTGGATCCGTGTTTAAGTTCATGTGGGAATACTTGCCATGCAAAGAGGCTTTGAGATTTTTGACAGCTTCGCTTTTGGAGAGTCTGGCAGCTTGGGTTTGATCGTTTCTTTCGTGCAGGTGGATATAAACTAGTAGCAGTACTAGCGTGAAGAGGATCGAACATGCCCTTCCAGCAACCAAACCGCCTGTGCGGCATTTGGCGGGCCATGTGTCCGCGGCTAGGCCTCAAGGCTAGCCTGGATTTGCCCTTCTTGTGTTGGATATTAGGCTTGACCCTACACGCCCAGCTTGCGGCCTCGCAAAAACTAGATGAAACGGACCCTGTTGTCACTACAACTTACGGCAAACTGCGGGGTTTCAAAAAAGAACTCAACAATGAGATCCTTGGGCCCGTCATCCAGTTCCTGGGCGTCCCCTACGCAGCACCCCCTACAGGCGAAAGGCGCTTCCAGCCGCCTGAGCCACCTATTCCATGGTCAGAAATCCGTAACGCAACTCAGTTTGCACCCGTTTGTCCCCAAACCCTGCTGGAGGGCAGGCTACCGGACGTTATGTTGCCGGTTTGGTTCACCAATGGCATTGAAGTGGTGTCATCCTACGTACAGGACCAGAGTGAAGACTGCTTATTCTTAAACATATACGTGCCAACGGAGGATGGTGAGTTTATG
Source organism: Enteromius viviparus (assembly GCA_032353835.1). Classification (NCBI taxonomy): domain Eukaryota; kingdom Metazoa; phylum Chordata; class Actinopteri; order Cypriniformes; family Cyprinidae; genus Enteromius; species Enteromius viviparus. The sequence goes on along the minus strand of JAUCNO010002892.1, from coordinate 8,859 downwards.
TGCTGGCAGGATAGACCTGTCTTTGCCATTTCACTGTGTCAGTTTCCTTTGTGCAGAATGTAGTGAGTGCAGCGGAGAAAAAAAAAATTGCATGATTTCTGCATGCCTGATGCATGCCGCTGCTTAATGTGTGAGTGAGCGAGGCTGTATGTGTGTCCTAACCTTCCCACCATCCCTTGCACATGCAAATCTTACTGTGTGCTGCAGCACGTCCATTTTAGGTGGTCGGATTTCTTTCCCCTACTTTTACTTATTATACAGACACACACTAGTGTAAACGGCCCATAAATGAACCATAAAGAGGGGATATTTTGTGCAGTATTCATAAGGATAATGATTATTTAGGTCAGAGAACTTGTTAAACTCTTCTCTTCCTCTTTCAGTCAAGTTGTGCTGTTGCATGCTCCTGATGTCCATAACGGACTCCCATGTTATTTTTTAGTCTTCTATTCATTTTGCAGTAAAAAGAATATCCAAGGAATGTGCCAGAAAACCCGGCAAGAAAATTTGTAGAAAAGGAGGTATGTATTCACCGACATAAAACCCAAAAGAGAACAGGCGAAGATCTCCCCCCGCACACCTTCTCTACAATACTCTACAAAGTCCAGATCTCGGCTCACTGAGGTCACAATGTCAGAGAAGAAGTCATAATTGATTCCCACCAAGAAGAGTTAACTGGGGAGACCGAGCCGTCTCTTAAATCAGATGGGCACACGTTGAACTTGCAGAGTCTAATCTCAATTAAAAGAGATGCTATCTGGTTTTCATTGGCTTACACTGGCTGTATTGATCACCGCTTCATCAAGATAATGTGTCTAGCTTCTCCACCCTGACGTAACCTACCCTCCGAGCGTAGGGTTTGGTGATAGCTCGCCTTATATAAAGTATCCTGTTAATACGGCCTTCCAGGCGACAAGAACAATCATAAAACGTGGACAGCTTTATCCTAACTTCTGCTGGTCTGACATCACAAAATAATTGATGAATGAATATATTAAGTACAGTACATTTTCCATCAGTGGTTAAAGGGATAGTTTACCAAAATATAAAGTGAATAATAATAACAATTTACTGATCCTTATGTTGTTCCTAAACTTGTGGGAAAACAATAAATGTATCAACTTTTTTGGCCCGTACAATGAAAGTCAATGGGGTCCAAAACCACCAACCAGATTTGAAATGACATGAGAGTAAATGATGATGGAATTTTTTTGGTAAACTGTTACTTTTATGTGACCCATCTGGCATTAGTTATTTACAGTTGAATCAATGTCATCAATCAAGGTCGAATCACTGTTGGATTTTGTTTTGATTTCACAAATTCTCACATAATTTCAACTTCAGTGTTGATTCGCAAAAATTTTTGTTAACCTTTACATAAACATTGTTTCAACAATTTTACCTTTACTTTACCTGTATCTTGGACGTTGAAGTTCACTTGCCGCCTGGAAAATAAATTCTCAGCACAAATCCAAAGCAAATTCAATCTTTTCAGAAATAAAATACAAATAAAATACATAAATAGCAGCAAAATGTCCTTTAAAATTTCCTTTAAATAAATCAAAGATCTTAGTTGGTGAAAGCCAGTGAGAACACAGATCTTACTCTGGGTTTATCATGAATGTTTAGTCCACTATGCAGAAACTGTTGTGAATTATAACATCTCTAATGTTTGCAGTTGAAGTCATGTTTCCAGTATGCTGTGTAATAAGACCTACCATCATCACAACTGTGGGATTGTTTGAATTGCAAAGAACAGTTGTCTCGTGCCTGAAAAATAATGGCGGCATTTTAGTAAAATTGCACTATTAGACGGAGTGGCTTTAAGAGGTGTGAGTGAGAATTTCTAGGTAAATGATGTAAAAGCCCTTCTCTTTTGATTAGCATATCACTCTTAGTTCACGTCTAGATGGTTTATGTGCAGATTAAAGCCATCTTATGTTCAAGTAATGAAATATTTGTCAGTAATACGTATTTTTGCAAACAAACTCTGATTTGCATTTAGGTTCCCCCATGCTGTTTTGGAAAATGTGTGTTTTGTGGGCAAATAAAGTGGTGAGATAAAATGTTTAGACCTCAAGCTTTATGCTTCGATTGGATTTTAAATTTAGACATCTTACTTAATTAATTAAATAGAAACCTTTGATTTCAAAAACCTAATTGCGTTTACACTTCTAATAGATAAGAGCTGCGTTTAATGGTTTTTAGCAGCACAGTGTTGTCTCGATATCTTTATGCAATTAACTTCCTTAAACCAAACATGAAGGATTGCAGCAGCCTTACTGACTTCGGGATGTTACTGTCAAGGACGATATAAACACAGTACGCCTTTTTTTTTTAAAGCTTGTTTATTGGCAATCATACAGTAGTTTTGTTAAGAACATCTACACACTTTCTTTATTTTGGAAACGCTTTGAATTATTAAAATACAATTTACACTTAGCAAATAGTGTTTTTTTAAAGAATTATATACTTAAAAGCTAATTGAGGAACCAAAATTGGTTCTTCTGTGGCAGTTTGGACGCAGGTAGCATAAATCAAAATCTTTGTTGAAAAAAAGACTACAGATTAAGCCCCGGTAAGCTATTAAAAATTAATTCAGAGCTTGTAACAGGCGCTTTCTTTAATGAAAATTTAATAGTGTTGGTTTTCATTTCTAGTGTGACACCGTCTGATGCTGTTTAGCTGTGTCACACAAATTGAGTGACCGTCAATAAGCTTTCTCGCTCTCTTTTCCTGTCCCAGTTTTGTAATGGTTGACAGTAGTCCTAAGGGACGTGAGATGCTAAGACAGGGATGGATTTGCAGCAGCGCTGCTTCGTTCTCCATATTTCTTCTCAGTTTCTGCCTCCTCCCTTGAGATGGTCTGTAAAACCTGAGCTGAAATTCGCTCCGTCTTGGCTGGGTGAATGGCGTGCGGAGGAGCCAGGGTTAGCGGCAAGGGTGGAGATGAGCGCAGATGTCTGTTTGTATTGAGGCCGGGGGTGGTGCTCGCAGAAACTCGGGGAGAAACTTGATCATCTTGGCAGGGCGTAGAGTTAGAGGTGTGAGAAAGCGAGGCTGAGTTTGTGTCTGTAAGTAAGAGGTTTGTCACACTTGTTTTGGAGGCTTGCAGTAGATGGCGGAGCGTGGGCGGAAAGAGCCGCGGTGCGACAGAGCAACAGGATTCCTCTGGTTCAGTGTTGTCCAACTCTCAAAGGATATCAGATTGGAATCATACATACATGGGGTGATCAGAATAACCTGGGCTTCGCTATAACTCTCTGTGACTCAGATCAAATCTCGCTCGGTGGGATATGCGATGCTTTCAAAGCCTATTGAGAAAAGTTCTGGTAATAATGTAGTTTTGAAAGTCATTTATAGGAATATTACTCATCAAACAGTTATATATTATTATCACAGTATACTGGAACCCTAGGGATTTCGAAATAGCAAGTGTTTGAGCAAAATGTCAATGTATCTTGTATACTTGTAGGAAACATTTATGTTATGTATTTTTATTTATATAAGAATGACTGACTACATTTTAAGAAGAAAATTTGAGTGCTGGTTCTTGCCGCATTTATGATGGGGTATTGTGGGTGGTTGCTAGGGTGTTGCTAGGGTACTCTAATGGTTACAGAAGTAGTTACATTACTACATGAGTATATACTTTTACATTTATGTATAAAGTAAACCTGAAAACTGCAAATTCAGGTCAAATTTCACTCAAAAAATGAATGAAAAGATGAATATTAGAAGTTTTGTTGTCACATTATTTCAATATTGAAATTAATTAATATATCTTGTATTGTCTTATCTCAATATTTTGTAGAATGATTTTCATTTTTGTAATATAGTAATTTGTATATACAAATATTAGAATAGTTTTAATAAAAAATAAGATTTACTGATGTTATTTGGTAATTTGATTGCTCATAGTAAATTACTGCGAGGTACGTTGCAAACTTTAGATAGATAGATAGATAGATAGATAGATAGATAGATAGATAGATAGATAGATAGATAGATAGATAGATAGATAGATCTAATATAGTATATATAGAAAGAATGCTGCACATTTACAAGTTACGAACTAGTTGTGTTTGTAATATACTTGATGTTTCAAAAGGTAGGCACAAAAAGCTTTGCATGCATCCCATTCTTACTCAACATGCATTTTAATCAGCTCGCTTTAGCAGTCCCAGGTTTCTGACTCTTGAATCTGTTTGTTTAGAATCTATTTGAATATTGAATGCGTGTGTGGGAGTAAGACTGAGTACTATAACTGTAGGTTTTTCACCATTGTTTTAGAGTCATTTTCTGCTCACTGTGCTTTTGTATGGACTTCCTGTGTGACATGCGGGCCATGTTGTGTAGGTGATGATGTCTCAGTTTGAATCGATAATGAGAGAACGGTTTCACCATGACTGATGAATACTAACTTCAGACTGCTAGATCATTTTATCCCCATCTAATCACTGATTCAGTCCCACTCACGCACAGCCTTTACCACATCATTTTTAAAAAGCAATCAATAGTCTATTGTATTCTTAAACTGCTCTGACCGTGACCATGCAGCTTTACATGCGAGTCATGCTTTAATGAAAGAAAACTAACAAGGCAGAAACAAATACATAAATAATTATTTTTTTTTTTATTTGTGGTACATTTCTAGGATTTATTTCTCACTAGTGCCACCCTTTGCTACTTGTTTTATAGAACCTTTAATACAAATCTGACAGGTATGAGGATTGTTTAAAAAAATAGCTTATCTCTTTATTATTACTAACATATGAGTAAGATCCCAATTAAAAAAAAATCATTTTGCTGTTATCGTAATACAACATTAATATTTCCCAGATAGTCTTGCAGTAGTGTGTTTTTGTAGTGCAATGACAAATAACAGCTACTACTTCTCAGGTGTCCTTTTTTAATAATAATAAAGTAATTCTCTGTTTATCATTGAGAAAAAAAATATAAACTGATGTGTCAATGAATTAAACAATATAAATGAACCTGATTAAGAATGATAGTGGCAGTCATTGATTATATGCACTGATAAAACAATTCTCAGGTTTATTTAATCAGTGTGCGAGAAACGATAAACCTCACCAGAGATATATTACATACAAACAAAGATGTGCATGTAAAAATGCTTGTTTTGGTACCACTTGACTATTAACTTTTTACTCAATAAATGAATAATTATATTAATTATTGTTATATTAATAGTTAGTGCGATCGTTGTTAAATTTAGGTATTGGGTAGGATTAGGGATGTAGAATTAGAAAATTCTAAAACTCTAGTAATATGCATGCTAATAAGCAACTAGTTAAGAGACTGTGTTATTTTAAGTTTTGTATCAACATGGCACTCTCTACATTTAGATTTCCAGAAGATACAAGAGCTCGCCTGTATCTGAAAAAAGAAATTAGGATTAGGCTGTTTTGTGGCTCGTCTCTCGTCCTTATTTTCGGTTCTTAAATTCCCGACCGCCCCTAGAAAAAGTAATTGTGTTGTAATGTTTTGTTACTAACTTATTGTAAAGCTACAAGAAAAAAACAGTTCAAGCGTATGAATGGGGTTGTGTTCTTTAGCTCTGAAGTCGTTGGTCTGAACTGCTAAATTCCTGTGCTAAGTGTAGTGCCAAGTTGCTTTAATTACAGTTTATGCTAAAATGGAGCATATTAGAGGAAACAGACTGGCGTGTGGCACCTGGCACTGCTCCCAGATCAGCTCAAAGCCTTTCCTCATAACGTAGATGACAACAACTGAACCTTGTAGAGAGAAAAAGCAGAGAGGAAGTGAAGGGACAGACTGTCGCAGATGGTGTGTGTGCAGGGGAGATTGTCTAAATGCTTCGTTCACCTTGAAATGACAATGAGAGGCTCGCGTTTGACCTAGAGCCTGGTGTTCTTTGAATACACAAACAAGCCCAAAGCATTCAGTCTCGCACAAACGAATCAAGTTTTATATGTGAGTGGTTGCTTGCTTTCAGTAACTGAGTTTACTCTGAGTATGTTTGAAAAGATGTCTAGGTTGCTTCGATCCTTTAATCTGCAGCACTTGTCTCAAAACTAGTTACTATTAATGGCTATTGACAACAAAACACTTTGGGAAGAAAGCTATTGTGTTACATGAAACTATGCAGTCAGCATTTTTTAAAAGGTGATATTGGAAACTTGTGATACTGTTTTTTTTCCACAATAGTGTTCTTTATTAAATAAAGCCAGTCTGTGAGAGTTTGCAGGTTGGGGTCTCAGAACAGGGTGCTATTATGTTGTGATTATAATCAAATGAATGCAAAAAGCAAAAAACAAACAAAAAAAAAACTTGTGGGCTGCCATATTGAGAAGGATGTTCCTTTTTAACTTTTTTTTTTTTTTTAATTTTGAGTCAATGTTTTTCAATTATGTTACCTTGTAAGATATCTTTTGCATCATCCAAATGATCAATTAGTTTAATCTAATTTTAGCCAGTACAAAAAATCATCCATGATATATTTGATTTATACATTAATCAATTTTCCATTTCACAGTAATAAAAATCGACTCTGTATTTTGCATTACAATATTGAAAATTTGGTAGTAAAATGAGCTCACTTGTGCTGAAATTAATACTGCAATTTAACAGTCTTAAAATTCATTATAGTACACTTTCACACTTATTATGTTGCAATTAAATAAAACATGCAAAAAAAAGAAGCTACTTTTGAAACTCAACAAGCTTCGTATCTGCCAGTATGTGTTGTCATAAAAAATTTTTACTTTAAAAGATAGTTTATCCAGTTTCAGTCAGTATTGCTTGCATGTTCCAAGTAAATCAATCCCAGAATGCATTGCAATGAGCTGATGGAATTTAATTCATATAAGATGGCAGATGAGCTGAACTGAAAGCTGTTTTTAGTGCCTTGTGGATACCGTTTAGTCGATTTGTAAAATTATTTGTCACATTATTAGTGACTATTGTCGGTTTTTAAGCTTGTAATGTTTATTAAAGTACTGTGCTAGCATAGCTTGGCGTCCGCGATTATAAAGCTCCTACGAGCTTAGTCTGGCCAAGCTACCTTACTACCCGCCTTCTGAGAGGCGGGCTCAACTTGCGTCCATCAGATGCCTCTTTATACTACTGGATGAATCTACAACCAATCAGATCACTCATTTCGATGACGTATGCGTAGCGGCGGTCTTTACTTACTTTAATTACTTCTGCTCCGTTTTCAAAGAAAATCTGTCATGAAACTTTTTCAGAAAATTTCAGCTGCAACAGCAGAGATGAACGATTGTTGCTGCTCGGTACACGCCATGTTTGAAAGGTCGCAAAACTGCTGCGTCATTGCGTTACAGAGGGAGAGCTCGTTTCTCATTGGTTCCCACTTTTTTGGGAACAGAAATGCTGTAAAACGGCAGCTTTGCCAGACTGACTTTACTCGAAATTGAATGTAGCTTCACAGGAAGTAGGGGCGGGCCCAGGCTAGTGCGAGCACAGTCTTACAACCCATTTGTGTATATTTTACGAGGTAATTTGTACATTTTGCATCTAAAACCCCAGTAACGGGTAGGTTTAGGGGCGGGGTTAGGTGTAGGTCATTCGTACAAATTGATACGAATTGGCAAATAGTATGTACGACTTAGCAAAAGTTGTACGAATTCACAAGAGTGAAGTCGTACAAATTTGTAGGAATTAGCCACCTCGTAAAATATGTATGAATTGCCGTGAGACCGGACTGACTGTGCTGTTAGCTTAGCAGCATGCTAACGTAAACCACTATTGAAATTCATTGTGTCTCAGTAGCTTCTGTAACATATATTAATGAGAAATGTTTGTTTTAAACTAAGAAATCCGAATTGAAGACCGTCTAAGCACCTTCCCCACCCCTAAACCTTTCCTTATTGGTTCTAAAGTAAAGGCCAGTAATTAGTTTCGCTGATCCTAGGAAGTGTAACTAATCGGGGTAGATGCGCTGCAGTCAAGTAGAACAGTAGTTATGTGCTTGTGCTCTTCCAGACTGCAAAACCCAAAGTCAGTCCATCCCAACACAATCAATACCCGTCTTTACATTTGCTGTCACAGCTATGACTGCCGCGGACACTTCTAGACCTCTAATTAGAGCGGACGCATCAATAACTCATCACTCCCTTCATTAAACATATCGGCGGCCATGCGGCCGTCTCGGGGCAGTGTCACAGCAGCGTTTTGCTGCTTCAGTAGTTCGCCACGTCCTCCGCCGTCCGTCTGCGCTGTATGTCATTACTGAAGGGGTCATTTAATCACAGAGAGAGATCATAATGAGCAGAAAGAGGCAAAAGTAACACTCGGCCTGCAGACGGCCCCTCATGCGCAGACACACAGACAGCCTCTGAATAATGAAGGACAGGAAATCACATTAACAGGCCACGGTTAAATGAGGGAGAGGCCAGGGAGAGAGATAAGTAGAAGCCAGTGTTCTCGAAACTACTTTGAAGCTGTAGTTTCTCAAGCTACTATAAATTAGAGACGTTTGAAACAAGATACTATTAAAAATAAGCTATTTTAAAGTATATAATGATTAAATATGTTCAGTTTTGTCTGGAAAAAAATAAGATCTTAATAGAATAGTTTCTTTAACAGGCAAAACATTTAACTTAATTTAGTTAATAAAGTGATTACGTTTAGAAAAGAAGTATTATTTAAATAAATGTAATAAATGAACAAAATAGATAAATAACAAAAAATATGTGGTGACAGCAGAAATGTAGGAAAAAAGTACTTATACAAAAAAAACATGAGGAAATGTATCTTCATTCTTTGAGTTAGAAAAATGGGTAACACTTTATAATAACGTTCAGTTGTAAGGCATTTATAAGTGATTAGTTAATGATGAACTAATCATTTACA
>JAUCNO010002891.1:0-10348 GCA_032353835.1 Enteromius viviparus | reverse complement strand
ACACAGCATGAACACATATATTATGTAAATAAAGACTTTTATTTTGGATGTGATTAATCATGATTAATCATTTGACAATATTAATATATATATATATATTACAAACCGAACGATTCAGAGAAAAAAAAAGAGAGAGAATAAAGTGTATAAAATATAATGTTTTCAGTGCTACGCTCATGATTGTGACCTTCTTTAGCTGAAGCACAACAGCGGTCCATGTGTTGAAGGCACGATCTGTGCTGTCTGAAGAAAATGGGGACACAAAAAATCTTAGAAAATGATTGAAAATTGAGTTCCATTTAAAAACAAAATTGTTCTTTTCTTTCTATTAGTTAACTACTACAATATTACATTAAATTTTTTTATAAGGAGCATTTGGTTTTGGTTATAAAGGAGGTTTTGTTTTATTTGCTGCTAAAAAGAAACCCCAGAAGATATGTGAAGCATAGCTCCATTGTGGTTCAGTAAAAAAAAAGAAAAAAAGTTTTAATGAATAAAAATGTAAAAAAAATAATAAAAGAAATACTTTTTTTAATTTTATTTTTGCTGTATCGCAAACATACCGAACCGTGACACCACTGCATCGTATCAAACTGAACCGTGATTTTTGTGAACCGTTACACCCCTAATATATATATATATCAAAATCCAACTTTGCACTAATGTGCATTTAGAAATAGGTTGTGTGATAACTAAAACTATTCATTTTGATTCTAAGCTTTTTCTCTGAACAAACAAGGTTTTGAGGTCTGTGTGTCAGTGGTCTATTGGGATGAAGGTCCATGAGGAGTCGATTCATTTAGCCTACGTATCAGCCATCCAGAACAGTAAACATTTCATCTACATAGAGGTATGTGCAAATATATCAGCTGCACAATTTGGGATAGGACATATGCCTGGTCTTCAGTGCAGAGTAAAAGATTTTCTTTTTTTAGGGGCACCATGCATAAATGTTATGAGTTTGTTTTTTACCCAGTTATTCATATAAAGTTCATTAAATTAATTATTATATATCAGGGTAGATTTCTTGTTATGTTTTATTTAAATTTCCATTGAAATACTATAGTATTTCTAATATATACTAATATAAATAGTATATAAATAGTAAATAATGCTCCTAAATAATAATCATTTCTGATATACAGTAAATAATAATAATATTTAGCAAGGGAAAGTGACTGCAATGTTACAAACAATTTACATTTATTTCAAATAAATATATTTCAAAATTGCTATTTTGTCCTTTCTATTCATTGCAGTAAATACTGAAATAAAATTTATTGAAATATAAAAGAGTTGTATTGCATTGTGAAATTGTAATGATGATTACATTTTGATAATACAGCCATGATGAGTATAGGAAACTTTAAACTTTAAAAAATGACTGAAAACGATGTAAATATATACAATATCATGCATATTATGTGAAAAAACATATTAAAGAACAACTGATCCCAAACACTGTTTTGATTTTGCATAATGCTGCATGTTCCTGTGCCATATATTTAAATTTATTCTAATTCTAAGTATATTTGAAATCTATTAACATTTATAGACATATCACTGAAGACCTACTGATATAAAAATGGTAATAAACATTTAATTGGAGTACCATTTATGCACAATGCACATTTTTTTAATATTAAGCCTAAAATGTGTTTTAATGTCACTTTTGAATGTAATATACAGTAGTTTCACACAAATTCAGCACAATCAAAAATACTTCAGTATTTGGACTTCAGCACTACTTCTGCACAATAAAAGTGCATCAAGTACAAGATTAGTTCCAATTTATCAGACTTTAGGTACGTATACTAAATGTTCAATTGCAGGGTTATTTTAGCAAGGATATAAATATCGTAATATGCTTAGCCTGAAATAAATGTATTTCAAAAACATTTGAGCCTATTTTTTTTTCACTAGGGTAATTACGGCTTTAGTCTTTTTTACTTTCACTGCATCTCTCTTTCAGTCATCCTCTCTCTCTCTCTTTTTTCTCCTTATCTCTCAGAACCAGTTCTTTATCAGTTGTGCTGACAAATCCATCCACAACCGCATCGGAGATGCACTGACGGAGAGGATCCTGCGGGCGTACAGGTGCATCAGGACAATAGATTCACTTGTATACAAACATGACACAAAAACATCATTGGGTACACCTAAACGCATTTCATTTGGGCCACAGGGAGAAGAAGAAGTTTCGGGTCTATGTGGTGATGCCCCTGCTGCCTGGCTTTGAAGGTGACATCTCGTCAGGCGGGGGACAAGCCATCAAAGCAATCATGCACTTTAATTACAGGTAATAACCCTGCAAACATGCGTCTTCTGTAATCACCAAATTGCCACAATTAAGGGCAAAAACGCAGCCTGAATGGGCGCTCGCAGCAAATTACACGTGTGTAATGTGGAAACAACAGACCCTGCTCCTCACAGGCCACAGAGAGACCATTACATCCCCGGCTTGGACCCTCAACACTAAGCTAGATACAGTAAGGGAAGCAGTGAGGGTGCTGTGGTCACTGGGGTTCATCCAGTGATGTGATTGGTCAGGGGATGAAGATTTAAGACATATGATTGGTTGCAAGACAGGAAGCAGAAGAACTGAAATCCCTCTTTCTTCTTTACAGGACAATGTGCCAAGGGGAGCACTCCATTATTGAGAGGCTCAAATGTGTGAGTAAGTAGACTAGTATGTAAAAGCATAAACCTGCTCTATACCTTAACATTAAGATCCCGTCCATCTAATGTGGATTGCATGATTGAAATTCATTATAATAGGACGGCGTAGGATAATAGGATGATGAAAGTGTATGTGTATGTGTTTGTGTTTGTCTGCAGTGGCAGATTGCTGGATCAAGTACATCTCTTTCTGTGGTCTGCGCACTCATGCTGACCTGGAAGGACGTCTGGTCACTGAACTCATTTATGTGCACAGCAAGCTCATGATCGTGGACGACTGCACTGTCATTATTGGTCAGACACTCTGCCCACACGTATATAAAAAAGTCATTCTCTGGAAATTTCCGGGATTTTATTCTTTATCATTTAATTTGGAAACATTAGTGGCAGTGTAATAACTGCATCATAGGTGGAGGCGTACTGATTGATATTCAAATTTTAAAATTAAATTCTAAGTAAATATTTACATATGTAAAAAAATAAAAAAATAAAAAAAATAAATATACTGTGATATATGCATACTGTGATTGCAAAGCAACCATTGATTTAGTCTTTAGTGTCAAAAGATCCTACTGAAATCATTATAATATTTGATTTGGTGTTCGACTATTATTTGATGCCTCCTTGCTGAATTAATCGATTTATTATTATTATTATTTTTAAATGGATTTACTCTTACCTTTTGTCTTGCAAGATTAAGCAGCTGATTAATAATAATAATAATAATAATAATTCAATATTTATATAAAAACAGTTTTGTTATTAATCATAATAATTTTTAAATAATTTTAATAAATAATATTTAACAATATTTTTTTTTTTTTTTACCATGCAAAGTATAAGAAATTTTTAAAACAACAGCACATACGATCATTATTTTTGACCTGTATATAGTCCCTGGATGGATGGACAATCCATAATAGTATAAAAGATAATAATGTTATATTATACTCTTAATTCATGTTATTATTATTAGTATTATTATGTGTAAGGTTTGTGCAATTGCACATGATGTTGTTTAAAATCTTCAAGCTGTAAAGCGGTTAGTCGCCGCGAGGGGGCACTGCACTCACACAAAACACATGTAGGCGCGGACATGTGCAGAATAACAAACATCAACAGATGTTTATGAAAAGCGAAGTCACGCCTGTCTCCTCGATCATCACTAATGCATTATTAAAATCCCATTAACGTCGCTCAAATCCTGTTTGTCTTTATCAATTCCAATTATCCTCTTATCCTTATGAATAGGCTTTGAAGAAGAAAAGTGAGAAATCTCAGTGTTGTTCAGTGATATGTCCTTGAGGCTCTGGGTAGAGGTCAAAGCCCAATACAGACCCAGAACACGCACCCCACAGGCATTAACCATGATAGTAGGAAAAGGGAAAGTGTCTGATAGGTATCTGTGATCTGCTTAGGCTCTGCAAACATCAATGACAGGAGCATGCTGGGAAAGAGAGACAGTGAAATGGCTGTGGTTGTTGAAGACACAGAATTCCAGCCCTCTGTCATGGATGGAGAGAGTTATCAGGCTGGCAGCTTCGCTCTGTCTCTACGGGAGGAGTGCTTTAGGTCTGCTTTCCTGTTACACGTGAGCTACATGACAACAGGTTTCTCGTTGCAGTGAGAGATTTTACAATCTTGTGAAATACATTATTTATATTCGTTGAGTGAATCCCACAAATGTCTGGTTCTATTCTGACAAAAAGATTTTGCATAAAAAAAAGGTTTTAAAAAGTCATAAAATAGGCTTCATTTCGTTCATTTTTTGTTAAGAATATTAAGCCTTATTTATGACTTTTTTAAGGCATTGTGGCATTCCTTTTATGATTTTAATCAAATCATATTGAATATGTCACTCTTTTTTGCTTTAATGGAAAAATGGAAATTATTTGGGGAAAATGTAGTTAATTTCAATGACAATAATGCAGATGTACTACATACAATATATACCGTATTTGTCCTAAAATACAGTTCTGAAAAAAAATCAAAAACATTTTGTTCTCTTTTTTTATTTTTTGATCTATAACATTTTTAAGTGTTATTTTGAATGTGAATGCAATCTGTTTTTTTCAGACTTGTACTTGGCTTGCTGGGAGACGATATAGACATCAGTGATCCCATCAGTGACCGATTCTACAAGGAAGTCTGGATGGTGACTGCAGCCAAAAACGCCAGTGTGTATGACAAGGTAAATAAATCACTCAGAAAAGCTAAGAGCCACTGAAAGAGCACAGCTTTGACCTTCCTCACTGCCTAGCTCCAAATAGCCCTTGATTCATTCTTAAAATAGAGTATCCTTTTATCACTGATCTTAGAAATGTGATTAACCGGCTCAGTCCATCGAGCCGGATGTTTACTTGTGCTCTGAATCTGTCTTTATGTCATTGAAATGATTTTGTGGTCCACTATTAGATGAATTTGCTGCAGATCTGGTATTTCATATACTGTACATATATGTGCCTCAAAAATCACTGACTATCTCTGCAGGTCTTCAGATGTTTGCCCACTGATGCAGTCCTAAACTATAAGATTCTGAGAGACTACATGTCACGTCCTTGCATGGTTGTAGAAGACCCAGCACAGGCCTGCGCCGAACTGAAGAAGATACGAGGCTTTCTGGTCCAATTTCCCTTGTACTTTTTGTCTGAAGAGAACCTTTTCCCTTCCTTCAACTCTAAAGAGGGAATCATGCCCATCGAGCTGTGGACGTAGACTCTTTGAACCTCTAATGGCTATCCTCTTTTGATGCATGTCATCTAATGATGCTATATGTGCCGTCGATAGCATGCAAAAACTACCTCTGAGCTCTGTATAGATGCATGTCTAAACCTTCATTCCTCTGCTGTTTGTCTGTTGTCCCTGTAGGTTTATAACTGAACTCTCTTAATCAAATATACATGGACACTGCAGCTTGTGTAAATAATTAACTTTGTTCTTCCAGTAATTATTCTTTATATGTGCATAGTTCTTTTCAGATCTTCCTGATGATTAATCCAGGTAAAAAAAAAATACTGAAAATATACAATACAACCACTTTTGGTAGTATCACAGACACTTTTAATTTAAAAGCACGCAATAAATTGCTGCATTTTTTTTTTTTTTTCATTTTTACAAAATATATTAAGTACATTATTTCAATATATTATCTTATAACTTACATATGCAGCTTTATTATAATAATTAAACATCTGGATAAAACACAGTCACATAATACACATAAGACACATAATACAGTTACATTCACTGTCTTTCCATAACGTAAGCAAGTGGTTGCATTTTATAAAGTGTAAGCCCACAGTTTTACAACACGAGAACTGTGGATCTTACAGAAACCTAGGATATAAAGACAAATTATGGTGGCACAAAGACAAACAAGGAGACTGCTATGGCTTTGGTTAGGTGCGTCACACAAAGGATGTGAATTCTCTAACCGTCTAGATTTCAGATTATTAGACTCTTATATTACATTACAGAAACTTCCTGAGGACACTTTACAGCTGCTCTTTCATCAAAGATATTTCTCATTGACAAAACAATGCTCACTGGAAATTTTCCACCACATTAAAGTGAGAACTAATAAGGTTGAAGGAAACATGAATTGTCTTTTAGTAGGTGATGATTTAAGACTCAACTACAGTATGTAAAGCTAACAGAGGATCATGGCTAAGAAGCCAATAAAAAAGATTTAGCTTAATGATACTTTCTTAAGACAATTCTGAAATAATGAGCACGCTGTTTTGCTTCAGATATCAATGAGGTCATCGCCGCTTTCGTCACTTTCCACTGTCAGCTGGCGAGTCCACCACTTCTTGACTTCAGACCCCGAGGAGGCCTCATCAGTCACAGGGTTCATCTTACACACCATGGACTTCACACTCGTGCGCCCTGCGGGACAAACACAAGGCGGCGATGTGAGTCACGGGTTAACCAGCAACACAAACACATCAATGTGCAGAATACTAAATATGTGGAAGAACAAACAATAAACAAGCCTTTTCTGTTTCAAACTTAACACAGGAAGAAAGCATTTTACAAATGCAATACTTGTTGTAACTGTAAGAGTGTTTATTGTTGACCTGCAGGAAGTCGCCACTGTCCCAGCTTTCTCTGGGGTCGGTCGGTGGAGTCCTGGCGATATCCACTGCGGTCTGATAGGGTAGGGCTCAGTAAGGTCTGCAGGCCACTGTTCTGCTGGGTCAATCATTTTTAAACCGGTTCTATTAGAATGAGCATTTGGAGACCCACCGGATCTTAGCAGAACAGACTGATAGGGTTACCTCTGGCTGAGTGGGATTGTCTTGGTTATGGGTGTTGGTATCCTCGCTGGGGAGGGTGGTCTCGATGCTGGGAGGGTTGAGCAGGCGCCGGAGGTCCTGCTGTTGGCTCTCTCTCAGACTGAGAATGATGCTACATGACTGCTGCTGCTTCTGGAGGAGAAAGGTGGTGTCAGTGTTTTCATTAGGCTCATACTGCACGTCTAATATCAGCCACTTTGCAGATATGGGACTAATTCTATTGAACAATGCAATAAAAGCAACTGAACTGAATATTATCAGTGATCCTATAACTGAATCTGTGTGAGGTTATAGCTTTGACTTTGGCAAGCCAAAAGTGCCTAATTGTGATTTCTTGCTCAAATCAGATTTCTTTGTGAGAAGAGATAGCGAAGTCCCTTTCAAGGAAAGTGGGTTCACTCAGTGCCTGTTTAAAGCCACGCCTCCAGGCAGCTACAGTATTACGGCTCCAGTTCCTATCTCTGTGACTGAGGAATAGAAAATCTCAGAAAATGCTTTTCCGACCTCACATTTGATCTACTTGTTTAAAGAGCTTTCCAGTAAATATTGTTATTCCATCATAATATGCAAATAAATGTCTCCAATTTGAAGTATTAGGAATAAAGGTATGTGGTCATATATATTTATATTTAGTCTAGAGATATTTACAGCTGCAGAAAAAATACAAATAATAAACTCAGACAATTTCAAGTTAGACTAACATAAATATTGCATAAATGTCCACCTGACTGTTTTAAGAAAAAAATAAAGAAAAATCTACAACATTAATTCATTTCCACACATTAAAGTAACATTAGTGTTTATGAACTCACTGCTCGTATGCGTTTGAGGCACTTCTTTAACCACATACGGATGGTTTGTTTGGCCACCTCCTCCTCTATAGTGTATTCAAGCTGCTCTCGCGCCAACAGCTCCTCCAGCTGAAGACTCTTCCGGATGTCAACTGAGCGGTATGACAGCATGCTGAAACATATACCATTAGTCACTTCATATAAGCTGCTGAACATGCTTAGTGAATAACGCTAGCAACAAATTGTTCTTTTTAGACTGAGGACATTGTTTCAGGACATAATGATTTGTCATAATATAAATTCTTTCGTTTGTGTGCTGTAATGAATACTAAAGGTCCTTTCTAACCTCAGCACATCATGGAAGGTGACATCTCCTCCGTTGTGCAGACGCTCCATCTCATAACACATGTGTTTGAAGAGAAGCTTGTCTTTGTCCAGGTCAACTTCCAGACGACCTCTCAGCAGACGGAGCAGAAACTTCACCCGAGAGGTCGGAATCACTCCCTGTTTTCAAAAAACAATTAACATATACAGTATACTGTAACAGCAAAAGGGTTATTTAAGACACTTCTCACACTATCACTGTACTATAGCTAGTGAGCTGCCTACCTAGAGGGCATTTAAAGTCTATACTTTTTTGATTAAACTCTAAGGACGTATCATATTTTATCCTTAGAAGATCAAGAATTCTAGACTAAAATCTGATAAACTGAATGGCTTCACATTTTTGCTGGTCTGTTTTGTGCAAATACCTTGAAAAAGGATGCTTGAGTAACAATATGCATTTTTATTTTTTGGCTAAAATATCAGGAGGCATTTCATCGTCAAATAACTACTATTTTACTACTATTTTTTATTTATTTATATATTTTTTTTACTGAGAACAGGCGGTTTAGAGTTTTGTTTTTCAGCCAAATGAAAACTAGTGAAAAGTTGTTGTTGCCATGTAGAATTTAAATCCACTTTTTGAGGTTTGTGCTGTCTTTGAGGCCAGCAGGTATTATATAGGTCTAGCTCACTAGATTTCAGAACAGAGCTCAGGTGTCTAATTAGCGACAAAGTCCATCCTGTGCTCAGCTGTTAGTCTTATGGCCTCAAGTGTTTCTAGCTGATCCCAGCACCACTGGTTGATTCATTAAGGCCAGAAAATGACTGGTGTGCCTCGTTTAAATCAAATATACACGTGCGGATATTACTGATCCTACGGGAGGAGGTCAAATCTGCACGCACTTCTTTCTGCTGCTCTCAATAAGGCTGTTTCCACCTAATGAAGATGACAGCTCAACACCTCTCGCTATCTGTGACAGCCAGTAATAACCTCCAATTACTCTGGAGGTGAGAATGTCGATGCGTGTGATTCATTCATTTGCGGCTTCAGAGCCGGTGCGGAGAGCACACACGGGTATTAACTCAAAATCATCCCCGCTGACAGCCGCTGATCACAGGCACGTCCCCTCCTCCTCCTCACCTCCCGCTTGTCATCCACCATGTTCCAAATGATCTGGAAGTGACGCAGGTCGTTGTAGCTTAGCAACTGGTCCTCTTCGGTGGAGTAGAATAAAGAGAAATTCTCCACAATGATGGCTGAGGGGGGAATAAAGTGATTATGGTTGGGATAGCTTTCAGCTTGGCTCTCATAACATAAGTATAAGGATGAAAACAGACTTTAAACAAGTGTGCAAACACAGACAGGAATGCTTGGCTTGTTCACTGCAAACGCAGTACATACTTGACATGAGTTCTTGCATCGCTGTGGTTGTAATAAACCTCAAGGGGGCAATAGAGTTACCTTCGAATGCCTCTTTTAAATTGTCAGGCTATAAAATGTTGACATTAATGCTAATGGCCACTATAGCAGCTTTTGTGGCAATGTTGGGAATGCAACACACTGAATGACTTATTTTAGAGCAGAAAGCTGAGTGGTGTGTGAGTTACACACTCATGTAACTGTACTGTAGAGAGTGCTGTGGGCCTAAACCTGCTGAAAGAGTTCAGCTAGGACTATTAAAATTATGCTACTTAAAACTAGTTAGTGCCAGTCAGGGTTATTATAATTAACTAAAACGTAAACCATTTAAAATAGTAAAAGACAAACAGAATTGTGGAAATATTACTACAATTTTAAATAATGTTTTCTATTTTAATATATTTTAAATGCAATGGAAAAGATATTTCAGCAGCCATTACTCTAGTCTTCAGTGGCAGATATCATTCTAATATGCTGATTTGACAGCCAAGGAACATTTCTTATAATAAATAGTGAAAAGTTTTAACTGTCACATCTGATCAGTTTTAAAGCATCTACACTATCGATCTCATATAAGGCATATAAACCCCTTTAATCTTTTACTGCATAAATACTGCATCCTGTTTGATACATCAATTATAATTGGAACAAGGCATTCTCAAATCAATTCTGATTGGCGCACCACCCAACTTGCTAATTGAACAACCTGTTTGGGACACCAACATATGGAATGATCTTCCCATCACTATCCGAAATGCCAACTCCCTTACAACCTTCAAACGACTGCTGAAAACCCATCTCTTCCGACACTACTTGACATCATAAAAAAAAAA
>JAUCNO010002890.1:0-10348 GCA_032353835.1 Enteromius viviparus | reverse complement strand
ACACTTCTACATTCTCAAACACTTCATTCTGTGTGATTTATAAGCTTGTTTCCTCATGGAGACCTCACTAATGTCCCCACGAGGTCAACATTTACTAGTATTCCTATCTTTGTGGGGACAATTGGTCCCCACGGGGATATAAAAACCTGTTCACACACACACACACACAGACACACACACAAACACACACAAACAAAAACAGTAAACATGACCAATCCTTAATTGATTGGTTTATAACATTATCAGAAAAATTCAGAATATATAATCCAAATGATTACATCCAAATGATCATATTACATATGAAACACATATTACATTGAACAAACTTTTTCTAATATATTTTATTGCAGTATAATATTTTATTTTTATAATATATGTTTTTGCAATGCCATTCACAAAATGTGGGTGGGAATAGTTAAAACCTTGATAAATATATATGTAAAGATATAAATACATATGCAACAAACAAAATGAAATCTTTGGTTAGAGGTTTAAAAGAATCTGCTTTTAGGGTCATTTACAATATATTTTATAATAGACCAGACATAAAAAAATGCAAAGACAGAATTTACTTTGTTAGTTTTCCCCGTAAACAAAAAAAATTGTTTTGACCTGATTGTTTACAATCGGTTTGCCTCATTTCATTCATTTCCACTATAATTCTCCTGCAATCACCCTTTATGTGACTACACCAAAAAGCAATGCAGAGGCGCATCTGATTACATGATATGTTCTGATTTGTTCTCATTTATATGTTAACTGTAGTAATTGTGTTAAACAGATGCAGTTAACCTAATGAGGACAGAGGAAATACCACTGAACAATTGTTGACATTCCAGGGGTCCTTGACTGTTATATCCCAGCACTCATATTCACAGCGCTTACATTTTGATGCACCACATGTTCTTCCAATAGATGGATCAATGATGCAACAATCAGAGGCTATATACTCTCCAGTACATGCACATATTTATAGTAATCATTGCTTTAAACATATTCATCATTTATCGTATACTTAACTAAATACATAACTAAAGTAACCTGTATTATCTTATTAGTTGAATACTAAGGATAATACTTTGACATCACTACAGATTACTTCCTGATTGTATCATTCAAAACACTTTTGTGAAGCTGTTTTGAAACAATACTGGGGAAAGTTAATAAAAAAAAAAAAGGGATGAATTACATAGTAATAACTACAATCGTTTCAAAATAACTATTAATCTCATTCTCAAACGGATATGATGTACATTTAAAAGGCAACGTAATTTCAGATCTGATAATCATGTCACATTAAAAGAGGATTTTTATAGTTATGAAACTAAAGTCACACAAAACATAAGGCATAACTACAGATCTCCACAAACCAAGTTTAGTCAAATACAACTTGTTGCATTTAACTTCCAAAACCTGGTGTGCAACCCACAGGCATATCATTTGCATAGAAAAATACAGAATCTATAAGATAACTAAATTAAAACCACTGTATCCATGGTATACACTGTATACTATAGTTTCACATAGCGTCATGTGAGACACTCTGCTACAGAGAAAGGGATTACCCCTTTAAATAATGTGCCAGTCATACCTCCCAGGCATGTTTGTTATTATAATATGGGAAGAAAATACGATTGAAGTTGTGCGTACCACAGTCATGACATCACTTGAGCCACAAATTGAAAGCTAGAAGAGCACTAGGTTAGATGAAACCTAAAAAGTATGTCAACGATTTGAAGGAACAATTCCAGACCATATGCGTCCTGATGTGAATCATGTGGAATATTTCTAATGTCCTACCAGGCATCTGTTGCCATGGAAATGTGAGCTTGGGACTAGGCTAAGTTGGGACTAAGTTCTGAAGCGCCATGTTTGAGCAGCATAACACCCCATTCATCCATCCACCCAACGTGACCTTTCCAGCAAAACCAAACATTTGTTTAGTATGAAAGAGCCCTCTACAAATAATGCCTTTTGTGTCTGCTACTTCAGTTACGCGCGTTCTGAGAAAACTAACTCGTGGTGAAAGGGGTTAGATTACACAGCAGATGGACAAAGTAAATTGAACCAGTAGAGAGCCAATGCTGACACAAATCACACTGGCAACTAAGAGCTTTCCAAAGTAAAACAAATTAAAAGCCGATCAAACAATGAGAAAACTACTGCAAAGTCTACATAACTACTTGTCTTAAACTCATGAACATAATTGAGCTTCAAGTGTATGTAAACTACTGGAAGTTCACTCCAGAAACTGAATTTTGGGATGAAAATAAGAGAACTTTTCACAAGCTAATATGATTCTTTAGGGTCTTAATGGGAAGTTTGTAATATAGTTTGTTTTAAAATTGCACAAAGATATACGCTAATTTTACCCTGACAGAAAAGCTCTTTAGAAATCACTTTGTTCTGTGTACTTCCCCTTTAAATCTTTATGAGCTCCGCTGACCCCGCCCCTCTTTTCCAAGGTACTCTCAAAGGATCTTTTTTATTCATTGTGAAACTTGCTAACTAGCACATTATTAGGAAAGGCAATTTGAAAAGCATTTCCTTTAGAACCAAACGTAACGTTAATCCTCCGCGTCTTCAGTCACTCAGATGTCGAGAGGTAAATGACATTCAACAACAAAACATCTCAATCGCTTTGGAAACTTGCTCGTATCTGCGTCTCGGTCTGATAAGGGCTCACTCAGGGTGGGGCTTAGGTAAGACACCGGTTCAGTCTGTGTGACACGCTGCTGTCAATCAACTATTGTGGGAGTGGACTCTGATTCCACACCGACATGCATGTGAGAATGGCTTGATTTCAGAAGGCGCTACTTATTTTTATTGGATTAAAAGAAAACTACTGGTGGATCTTTATCATTGTAGGTCGGTTGTGTACACACACTCCCAACACACATATCAGTCCAAAAAGCTTGTAAAAGTGCATGTGGCACCGGAAGACCCTTTTAAGCAAAAGTAATGGACGTGCTTATCTAAGGATCATTGTAAAAGACAATATGTCAAAACAAAACAACATAAACAATGCAAAACAAAAAGATCAACAAACAAAACAAAGAACAAAAAAAAAAAAAAAGTACAACAACAAAAAAACACAACAAAACAAAACACAACAAAAAGATTTGGGTACTGATGACAACAAAAACAATTTAGGCCTAACCCTAACTGGAAAATAATCTCCCTGACCTCATGTGAGCAATATTTTTGTCCATGTGAAATCCTTTAATTAAACATTGGCACCTTGAACTACCTTTAGCAGGGTGGAAACTTCATTTAATATGTGTCATGGCCCAGAGGAAAATATCCATCAAGACCTTACAATAAGTTGGCTTTGTGTAATGGATCTTAGTACTGGAGGTCACCCAGTTCTCAACTTCTCCCCAAATGTATAATGTATCCACGGCATTGGGCAAAAGTCTGGCTCAGGTAAAACAGTTTAAAACCTGGATTCGTTTTAAACTCAATATTTATGCGGAGTTCATGGTTCTATAACATGGACTGTTTTAAAAGGTCAGTCAAGATCTTTAAAGATGATCAATAACTAGGTTTATTAAATTAAATACCCAGACTGCTTTTTTTTAACACAAGGTTGTGATTTGTGTATATGATTTTTTCTTGGCTATACATGCTGACTGTTTGTCTAGTATATCATTTGTGGTCACTCTCCTCATCTGAAATGGTTCCAGTTGAATGCAAGTGATTTTCAGAAAACAATGTTACAGAAATAACCGATTAACAACCCAAACCTGGAAGTTCAATTTATGACAATTCGTGACCAACATCTAGACAATGAGCCATGAAAGGACAGTAGGCTATAGTGTGTGCAGGAGACAGGTGGAAACACACAATCCAATTCCTCAAGATTACCTCTCTGACCTTCCAGCACAGTCTGATAAAGCTTCACACACTCTTTATACACAACTTAACTACAGTTTTAACAGTGTGTTTGTGTCTGTGTGCAAAACCAGTAGTGTCTGTGCGAGTTCTGTTCCCACTAGAACAAAAAGTCTGTTCTGTAAAGATACTCATCTTGCCACATGATACTTTGCGTACCATTCTATTTATATTTAATCTTTTATGGTTGTAATGGCTGCAATTCAAAACTTATGGAAAGACAGCAATATAGGGCAACGTATGCGGATCTCATGGCATGGTTAGGCCTCAAAGATGTAAGCAGCATTTTTGGGCATACAAGTGTGCATCAGATTTTTTTAGGCATCATAAATGTGCAACAAAGTATTTCTAGGCAATAGTTATGCGTTTTTTGAGTCCGCAGGGTTTTCAGACAGCCTATATATATATATATATATATATATATATATATAGTCAGTAGTGTTTGTAGGAATTACAGTTTCCAATTTTAATGTATTTGTGGACATCAAATGTATTCCAGATCAGCAGCATTTTTGGGCATCATAGACGTCTTTCAAATCAGCATCCTTTTGGGCACCGCTGACATTTTCAGAATCAGCAGTGTTTATAGACATCAAAGACTCCCTCCAGTCGGTATCTTTTTGGGGCATCCTATTTGGTCAAAAATCCTGCGTTCTTAGTTTCTCTGTACGTGTATTGTACATACGATACCGGTCTACTAGGTAGGCAGCTCAAGTCAGTTTTGAGACACGCACCACTAGAACAAATAACAGCAGCAGCGTAACGCGTTGTATCTGTTATAGTGTTATTATTGTATTAGATATGTAACTCACCCGCTTTGACAGCTCCATATATGGCGCGTCCGGTGTGTTTTTTGGTGATTTGTATGTCTTTCCACGCGAGAATCGCGCAGTTTAATGTGACCTCATACAATCTGCGCTGAACACACAGCTCAGAACACAACAGACGCGACTGCTTCTCCATTTCCGCTATTAACAACACATATACGCTAGTTATCTCACTTTCATCTTCAAACCGAGTTTATACTATACCGCCCCGACGCTTTAAATTATTATAAAACATACTACAGTCGCTACAATGTTGCTCGTTTCCTCCAAAGCAGTTTGGCTACATAGCGGTTTTCTCTTTCCTGATAAAGTGGGAGGAGTCAAAGAGATATGCGTCACTCATAATCCTATTGTAGGAGGTGCGATGTGAGTGATTGGCATATTTAGTTCGTTCATTTATTGTGGCACTCTTAGTTAATTAGGGATCTACACTTATTTATTTACAAAGTTATATAATAGATGACATATTGTATCACTCTGGCTGTATAAATTGCGAGGCGTCCTTCATGTAAAATTCTATATGTAACTGCAGAGAGGTTTCTTCCATCATATGTTTAACGTACTGAGTATAAATTCAATAATACAATATAATAAATAATGTACTAAAAATAGAATATCATGTTTTTGCCATTTGCAATCTCCACGGGTGACCCATTTAAGTGCAAGCTGTTTTACTTCAGTTCGTTTATTGACACGAAGAAGTAAAACAGAAGTTTTTCTTCTCAGTTCTCCAACGTAGTTGTATAGGGGGTTCCTCATTTATATTAATTATATGGAAAACAAAGCGTTCAATGTCGTCAACATTGCGCTTTGTAGCCACATTACTTTATTGAGTCCTTTTAAAGTATCTGTCTAATCACCATAATTCACAGATACTACCGGCAAATGTTTAGCCTATCTTAATTTTACATTTGACAATTACACAATGTGTCATAATTAAGCAAGGCGAAACTGACGTAGATTTATTTTGGTACTGTTATCACATACAGTAATTGTGTGTACACCCAGTTTTCTTTATTTTGGAAATATGTGTTGTTTGACTTTGTTGATCTGGATAAAAAGTAGTAACGTTAGGCATTTCGTTCACTTCTCCTTTCTTAGTTTCACATTAGTGCAAATTCTGCGATCATCAGCTATATTGACACAGACTATCTCAACAATATAAATCTTTATCATTTCAGCGCTGTGTTGTTTTGTTTTATTGATCGATCGACATCCTCGTAGGTTTATGTTTAGAAATGAAACATTCCTGTACAGACAACATCAAACGTTTTAACAGGTCTGTGCAACAGTGAGGGAAACTAAAGGAGGCATGTAGAAAACTCCACTTGTGATTGGCTGTTCATCAGTCACTCATGAGCCCCTTAACCAATCACAGCTGCGCTAGTGTGCGGTGGGCGGAACCAACATGGCGACTCTGAGTTTGCGAAGAGAAATTGAGGTGTAAATAAACTCTTCGTGCACGTTTTGCACAGCTTATCAGCTTATTTCGCCACACTAATTTATGAGCGATCACTCTGAAGCCGAAAGATGTCAGGTGACGGCAACAAAAAACAGTTCTGGAAGAGAAACACAGCCAAGGTTCCTGGGAAGTGAGTGACGTGTTCATGCTAATGTCTATGTGTTAGCTCTCTGTGTGTATTTATATGGGTTTAATCATAGATGCAATTAATTGAACAATATCTTTCAACGCCAGATCTCACCGGAGGAGCTCGAAATATTCAGAATAAAACGTGTCACTCAAATCTGATCTTCTTTGGGCTGTTTTAACTGTCTTTTAATGTGAAGAGTGCTAGCTGTACTGGCTCTCTGTATAGATTGATGTCAGTGATGTATTACGTTTTTATCATCATATTTATATTTTTCTAACACTGACATCTGCCGCTTCACCAGT
Organism: Enteromius viviparus; assembly: GCA_032353835.1. NCBI lineage: Eukaryota > Metazoa > Chordata > Actinopteri > Cypriniformes > Cyprinidae > Enteromius > Enteromius viviparus. The sequence goes on along the minus strand of JAUCNO010002890.1, from coordinate 3,733 downwards.
GTGTATGTGGTGATAATATCTGTTCTATCGACCAAAGCTCTTTGTTGATAGTTTAGTTCATAAAGTCATGTGTTAGCTTGTTAGCTATGTGCTGCTGGGGCCCTCTTTTGACAACTCTTTTACAGACTACTACAGATTGTTACAATGATGGTATCACTACATAAGTTGTATTATTTTGATATATAACTTAATGCCGAACGATTATTGCATTCACATACCATGCTTTCTACATGGGACTTGTGATACCATAGTAGTACTATGGTGTTTTAAGTATTGATGGCAACAAAAGCAACTTCATAAAACTTCATAATTAAAGTAGTCTAAATAAATCTAACTAATAACTCTTTAAAATGAAGGTTGGTTGTGTTTTGCTCTATTAGGTCTTGACTTGTCAAACCAGTTTTCATGTTATCTAACAGTGAGTTAAAAATAAAGATATTCCTATAAACATCCGTCTTTTCACTTATTCTTTTTCACAGTATCCAGCATGTTTATGGAGCCCAACATCCCCCATTTGACCCTTTGCTACATGCCAAGTAAGTGGAGTTATGTATTTTGGTGAAAAAGAACCTAGTTTTTTTGCAAGGACTGTATTCTCCAAAATGACTGTCATTTTAATGCCTTTGTAATAGTTCAAGACAGCAACATAGTGACATCATATAATAAAAAAAATATTTTTTTATTTCTTTCATTATTTTACATTTTTTTTGCATCATTCCTAATTATTTATATTGGTGATTTCTTATATTTATACAGGATTTGCGTTAATATTTCAATGTAATGCAATTCATTTAATTTTATCTTTGAAACAAGTTTGTTACTTGATAGCAATAATAAAAATTACTTAAGGGTCAAGATCAAGCTGTCATATCATGCACTCCATCAAGCCACTCCCATAATAGCTGTCATCACTCAAATTAATGCATGACTCTACGTTATGTGTACAGCATGTGTATGCTATCTGTATAGTGCTAATGCAATTATGAAGTAATTATTTTATGGTGAATTAATATTAAATGAGTAAAACTGTCCATGTTTATAGTTTTACAGACAACACCACGTTATTATATTATTTTATATAAAAAAAAAAAAATGATTGTAATTTTTTAATAATTATCCCTGGAACAGTAGGGATCAGTTTTGTTCCTGGACAGATTAAAAAAAAAATGCATGTTTAAGTTCCTAAAACCTTAAACGGACCTGTTTCTAAAACAGTGACTCTGGGATGAGCTTTGAAGAACCAAACAACTCAAGATCATGCCAACTCATTAACAATCACATCAGCTAAAGAACAGGCCCAAGAATCTGAGGGTGCAGAAGAATCAAAATATTAAGAAAATCGCCTTTGAAGTTATCCAAATTTAGTCCTCAGCAATTCATATCACTGATCATACATTAAGTTCTGATATATCTGCGGTAGGAGATTTACAAAATATATTCATGGAATAGATCTTCACTTAATATTCTAATGATTTTTGGCATAAGAAAAAACAAGGTATAATTTTGACCATGTTTAGTTGGGTATTGTGACTCATGACTAGTTTTGTGGTCCAGGGGCACATATTAAAAGATAGAAGAGGTTCTGTTTTTTTTTTTCTGCTTTTCTTTCATTTCTTTGAAGTCAGTTTTGTTTGCAACTCATTTTACTTCCTTAATTTCAGTGTGATAAAGAAAATACAACAACAGTATATGTAGCTGTATAAAAATAACCGTTTAATCGTATCCAAAATAAACACTTTTGTTTACGTTATATATCTTTGTGTTTGTACTGTTACACACATATACAATATACATTCGAAATATTTACGTAAACAAAAGAAACAAAAAAACAGTATTTTAGATGCGATTAATCATTTGACAGCATTACTTTAAAGTATAAGGAATTAAGAAAGTAAAATGGGTTTATGTGCACGTTTAATAATAATAATAATAATAATAGTATAATAAAAGTAGAGCATTACATGGCTTTTTCGTTGGGAATTGATTGGATTTGAAAAAAAGAGAAATGAAACCTTAAAAAGAAAGTCATTTCAGAGGAAGAACAAGTTATTTCAGTACAATTAAAGATAACATTGTTCACCTTTTCTATATCATCCATAGAGTAATTGCTCCCAATAAAAACATAAATGTGATTTAAGAGTATGAACACGAGTTCATTTAGATTTTGAAAGTGATCTTTCTTGTTGCTGTTTTCCCTGGGACAGTCACAGATGTTACTACAATGAATCAGCAAACCCTGCCCATTGAAGCGCCACGTGAAACAGCGTGCCTAAACTAGACCAAAAGCAGCCGCCTTTGTAGATTTTGGAATTAGATACTTAATACCCTGTTAGAGGAAATATGATTTTAGCAGGCTATAGTGAGAATACAACATTAAACTGAGGAGAACGCATTCAGTGTTATGTCTCATTTCCTTTAAACTAGCCCCAACCTGTGTACACTAATGCAAATTAAAAATATGCAAAGAATATTTAATCAGAATTTGATCACTCCAAAAATAGATTTGAATTTGATCTTAAATGGTGTCACTTGCAGCTGTTTCTGATGACGAAGCGACCAGAAATCATTCGATTTTTAATGTGATTTAGCAGTGTGTGGCAGCATGAGCAGCTGTGACCTTTTTAAGTGACGCACTAGTTTGAGAAAAAGTCACCTAAAAAGTGAATTAGTGAGAGACAGAGAAGCCAGAAATTTGCTGTTCTTTATGATTTGACCACATTTGGGGATATAATTAAAGTTATCTGTGTAACGCTGCCATTCTGTATGAGTTTGATTCATGTATAAACAAGTAAAAATTTTCTGTTGCAGTCTGATAAGAGCAGGAAACAAGCCTCTGACTACAGCTACACCAGGAAAACCAAAGAAAGCCACCACTTTTCAAGAGTTTGAGAGCATTACTAGTGATGCCTGGGATGTGGGAGATGATGATGATGAACTTCTTGCTATGGCAGCCCAAAATCTCAACATTGAGGTCGTCATGGAGACAGCCAATAAAGTGATAGAAAACCACAGCAAGCTGCAGGAAAGAAGACAGCAGCAGATGGACAAGATGATTGAGCCTGACGAAAAAGATGGACAGGAAGTGCATGAGGAGGAAGAGGAAGAGCCAGATGAAGAGGATGAGAGAGAGGAAGGAGCAGAGAGGACAACAGATCTGTCGTTTAGTTCAGAGGCTCTTCAACTAGGTGACAACAGACTGGTGAAGTCACACAGTGAAGCTCCTGTCGGCTCACCTAAAGGTCAGTCAAATGGTCTCTGTTTACTCTATTTGTCTGGTTTATTATTCGAATATGTGTTTAGTGTTAACAAATCTCAACCTTAAATTGAATGTTAAGTGTTTGTTTTTCTAAACCTAAAATAAAAAGGATAAAATATAAATATGAAAAAAGTTAAATGCTACTACTAAAACAAAACAAAAAACAAAAAAGTAAATGAATATAAATAAAAACAAATTCAAAGTAATAATCAGGGATGTGATTTTTCCGGATTAATCCGGAATTCCGGATTTTCCGACCTGAAAATGTGACCTATGTGAATCATGCAGATCTGTAAAAAAAAAAATAAAAAAATAAAAATAAAAACGGGGGTCTTTTCACGAGATGCGCACTAAGCACGGACACGCGAATGGTTACAGTGTTTATTACCACGACCGTTTACGTGTCGGAGTTGAACTTGCTTTATGTGAATCCTGCTTTTAGCAAACTAAAATATTATGTGTCTGAAGCTGACTGTA
>JAUCNO010002889.1:0-10350 GCA_032353835.1 Enteromius viviparus | reverse complement strand
TCAGTGATCTACGGCTCTGTTCATAAACTGGCGCTGCATTTAAAAACAGCTGACGGAGATTTAGCGCTGATCAAAGATCGCTTTACTGATGAGATGCGCATAATATATCGTACTATATATATCGCCCAGCCCTACCGCCTCCCCACACAAAAGACAAAGAGAAAGGAACATTTAAAATAATTTCATATGACCCCTTTAAATAACAAACGCCTGTTCAGTGAAAATGGAATAATCCAGTGGATGGTGAACCTAAAGCATGCTTTGTCACATGTGATCAGATAAAGTAAATCATCTGTGATTACAATTGAACGTCACTGCATACATTTTAAACAGAAAGTACATCCTACGGCATGTGTCAGTCTGTAAAAGGCAAAATTCATGGAGGCATAGTAGGCACAGAGTCATGCTCCTTTAGCAAACTCCAATACTTCTTGCATTCACCTCTGAAACATATGGTCATGCCTAGCATCAAGGTGGACAGCATAAAGATTATTGCAGAGATCATCACGCTCTAGTGCTCTGGTCAGTGGTGGTCCTCAGATTCTCTGTTGGCTGTGGTTGTTATCTGTTATTTGAATGATCATAAGTGGTACAATGTAATTTACCCATCTGCTCCATTGACTGATGTCTGTCTTTGTAGAGGTTAAAGAGAAACCAGAGGCTCTTGTTAATGTATTTCATTAAGCTGCTCATTTGATTTGTTTTATTCTCTTCTAGTGATAGTTTTGGCTATTTACATATTGGAAGAGAAGACCGTCTAATAATTTTGATTGCATAGATTCTCTCAAATAAGAGACTGATGCTTGTGTACATTGCAGTAAAATCTAGTGCGAACATGTGTATATAACCACATTAATGTTTTGTCTTTGAGTGCCATCATTGTCTATGAAATAGTCAATACTACGATGATGAATCGGGTTGGAAAAATGTTGGTCTTAGTTGCAATCTACATTGAAATGAAATAAGTAGATTTTTTTTTTTTTTTTAGACAGCACCATAAAATTAGAATTTTGTGGAAAGGCATAATAATTTTGCTCATGTATTTTTAATTCCCTGGCTTGTAGGGTGGGGAATAATGGATTACAAAATTACTGTAATTTACTTTTCCTTTGGATTTTTTGGAATTTATTTACAGTTACTTCTGATGCAATTGCATTAAATACTTCTATAGAACCCTTATATGTAAAACTATATTGAAATGAGGAATCTCTTGATATAGGATGGTGTTGTCACGGTTCCAAAAGTTCTGTATTCTGTAACGATACCAGTGAAAATACATGGTTCTCAGTAGGGCTGGGCGATATTGTACGATATCTTATTCGCAAAGCTTTTTTTAAAAGAAACGCCTGATTATAAACAGAGCCGTAGATCACTGAGAAGCTGCGCATTGAATCACCCGCGAAACTCAACCCGCAGCTTGTAATAAAGTAATAAAAAGTAATAAAAATGTAAAAAAACAGTAAACAAGTTTACTTAAATTTAATTTGTCTTTTAATTAATTAAATTTAAACACATTTAGTTTTTTTGGCAAATAAAGGGGATTTAATATAAAATAGAAATAAAAAAGTTTTATAAATCTTTTAAACTGTGGTGGTAGTAGCCTATCACATACATTATTCAAAAAAATCATACGTTAGTTTTACTCAAGGGAATCTGTGAGCTGTCAGAGCAGTTCTGGAGATTTTGTTTATGTATTTGTCCTCATTAAGACGGCAGATGCTGAAATTACAGTCAGCACCACGTGCTTCAGTGTATGTATTTAACAAAACTGCACGTCTGTGCCATTCATTTGTTAACAGAGATGCACAGAACATACAGGCTTCATTTTTAATCTGGATTCTGTCATCGCAGTAATCATTGAGGCGTACAGGAACTGGGCTGACCGGGTACTCTGTACCACTGGTACTTTAAAAAACACTGGTACCGTGAAGTTTTTTTTTATTTTTTTATTTTTTTTTTTAGTAGCGACTTGGTACCAGATTACCGGGTCATGCAGTAATGTTTAGTTCAAATCAAGTCACTTTTATTTATATAGTGCTTTTAACAAAACAGATTGTAGCAAAGCACTGAACATTATCAAGTAGAAGAACAGAGTGATGGTAATATATAATGACAAGAATTAAACTTTATTTATCAAATGCAGAGACGGTCTCTGTAGTCAAGACGACGATAATCACTGGAAATCAGGTGTCCCCAACTAAGCAAGCCAGAGGCGACATTGGCATTTACACCTTTAGTACAGTAAAGGTTTAAATAATTAGTAGCTAGTAAGTACTTAACCAACACGTTTAGCTGCAAAAAATATGCCAAGTATAAAAGGTTGTGGAGGCTTGTTAGCAAAGCACTGTAATGCAAATGTCTATTAAAAACCATGGTTTCAAATGTTGGTGATGATTGATCACATTCTTGATTAAAATGCCATTCATTGTGCAGTTCTACTAAGCGTCTCAAACACCTTGAGTATCTTTTCAAGTTTTAATTGGCTCTAACCTGACAAACTTCGGCAAAATCATGCTATTTGTTTTTCCTCAGTTATTGAATAAGGCTTGTACCTCATCAGTTTCAGGCTGACTGCTGCATCACTGGACAATTTCAATCACTACTTTTTCTATCCAGTATGCAACAGAGATCTCTAGCCAGCTGAGTGAGCACGACTGGTTGTTATAGCTGTCTTGGCATGTATATATGACGTTACATCATATCACATCCTCAGTCCTTTGAGCTTTGTGGAGGAGACTGATAGTGCCAGGGTGTGTGTGCCAATTTTAAGCCGCTTCAATAATAGAGAAATGGCCAACTAGACTGGTGTTTATCTCACTTTACCATGCCCTTACAAGGCGCCCTACAAAATGTGTTAACATCCCTCTGGATGTGTTGACATCCTCTTTCTGAGAAGCGTTTCTTTTCACCTTGTGGCGAGAAACGCTGACATCAAACTTGTTCTGCATACTGCGACTGTGTGCAGCACCGTGGACCAATGAAGACGGCACAGGGTATTCATCTGCTGATTCTGGCTCTCAGAATGTAAATAAGACATCAGAGGACTCTATGAAGTCGAGTTCTTTGTGTGCATGTATTAAGTAGAAATGTGATAAGAGGGTAGGCTGGACTGCATGCAGCAAAACAAGTGTGTTTTTAAATGTAGGTGTTTGCCCTTGCAGAAGTCATTGTTGTGAAGCTAGGATGTTCTGGGTGGTTGCTAGGACATTGCTATGGTGACCAGTGGTGGTGTCTGGACCTTGCTTAGTGGTCTCTACATTAGACACAAGAAGTAATTGCCTATAATTTATGTACTATAGTATTATTCATGTTTTGAATTAGCTTTTGTTTTGTTTTTTGGAGTTGTAAATTGAATTTACATTAGTAATATTAATTTATATTTTGCTTTGTGCTTTTAATTTTTTTTATCAATTGTAAAAAAAACAACAACAAAAAAACAATTACATTTAGCATTAATTTATATTTCTTTCAGTTTTAGAATTTTTAGTTGTTCAGCTTATTTTCCTTACCATTGTTGATGCAGAGTTTTTAATTTTTAGACTTAATTTTATATAAGCCTTCTTTCAGTTAACAAAATAAAAAATTATAATAAAATATTTTAATAGTTACATTCAGTTTGTCTTCTTTTGATATCAATATACTATTATAGTTTTTGTTAGTATTTTGAATCCGTTGTTTTTCTCACGTTTTAAAAGGTTTGTTATTTATCTTTTTTTTTAATTTTATGTTTGGTTTGTCATATTTTTTAGATTTTTATTTTTGTATTTATTTAAATTTTATTTTAGTTTGAGTTATACATTATATAAAAATGGAAATATATAAATATTTAGCTATACAACACAACTACATATGGCTTAGGTCATTTTTATGAATTATTAATATTATTATTATTATTTATAATAATAATAATTTTACCTCAAATGTACAATAAAATAAACAAGTTGTTCCTGAAAAACTTCTAAATAAAAATTTGCACTTGCGTTCTATTTAATAGTAATTTTCTTCAAGCAGATGAACACCCAGACATCTTTTTTGCATGCTAAGATAGGTCAGCAATAGAACAGATTATTTCACCATTTTAAAGTATTGAACTAAGCAGCAAAGAGAGTTTTCAAAGCAGCGCTATTTTTTACTGTTTGTGCTCTGGAAGCTTATTTCTTTCTTACGTTCCCCTTCACGTCCATTTTGCTTGCAGAATAAGCTCAGTCATGGTTAGATAAGAGTATTGTTTGGTTCTTGCTTTGAATTTTTGTCCCAAAATGCACTTCAGGATGCCTGAAATTGCAGCAGCGGTGAGGTTTGTCTTTGTGTTCGGTGTCGCCGTTTGTCTCTGCCACACGTCTCTATCTATCCGAATGACCCATTTTGAAAAGGGTGATTTAGGGTAGGTGGAGAGATGGACATCTCTTGCCTCTTTCTATTTATAAAACGTGACACAGTAGACCACCAGCGTTCCCCTCCACAGGCAGCATTGACCTGTTCCTAACCCCGTCTCAAATAGAGTTGCTGAAGTGCTGTAGCTCATGCCTATTTTTTAAGCAACGCAATCAAAACTGTTTTTCAAAGTGTATATATATATATATATATATATACACACCCACATTTATATATATATATATATATATATATATATTTTTATATTTTATTTTATTTTTTTTTAACTCTATTACGGTTAATGAACAATTATTTTATTTTTATTTGCCCTCATAGTTCACAGATCTTGTACAATAAATATGCTCACATAATACAACTGAAAAAGTTTTGAATAAAGGGTGCATTACTTGATTTTAAAATAACTGAAGGAAACATGCACTATCTTCTATCTATGATTATTTATAAAACATCAGTGTTGTACAACTGAAATTAAAGCATACATTGCTTAAAACTAACAGTCACTTTGTTCTTATAAAAAAAGTAAAAATAAATTATTTTCAATGTTTTTCTTATTAAAAGTAGAAAACAAGCAGTATCTCTTCTAAATAAAATTGTAAAAATCTTGTATATCCTGTAAATAATATTTTAAACAGAGCATTTCTTGCATCTTCTGTAAACAAATATTTTAATATGCAATGTATCAATGTTAACAACAGATTGTTGTAATGAAAATAGAACTCTCCTGAACACGGTTGCATGAGGTGTTCTTGGTGATCTTGTCATGTCACTATATGAACATGAATTTTAGTCTTAAGTTCTTACTAAGAAAATGAGCATGTTAACTTTTTCAGGTTATGTCTGGCAGAGCAAGAAAAATGTGATCGCGACGGGACAGTGTTCCTTCTATGGAGAGTTTTAACGAGGTGTTTAAACCTGCTTTGCTTCACTGTAGCCAAGGGAGTCATATCCTTTGCGATGTACAGAGACTGGAACCGCCTGGAAGCCCCTCCCATGATGTGAATTCTTGCTTGCTGTGAAGCAAATTTCAAGTGCGAATGAAGCGAGTAAACTCAAAATGTTCAAGCGTCCAACTACGCGTTTATAGCATGAATTATTCCTGCCATGCGTGTCTGTTGTGTACGCAGGGTAACATAGCGGAGCGGATCAACGTGACTCCACACGCGGTATTGTTTTTAAATTAATCGAAATTATCGTCCTGGAAAATTTTTTCCATTATATGTTCTGAAAGTTGAATTACGATTGCTTTTTGATCAATTGCCCAGCCCTAACACACAGCAACCCATATTGACAGAAGGATAGGACAGGACTGTTTGCTCAGTATTTAGTAAAAACACCCTTTTGAAGTAATACAGCCATGATTCTTTTTGGGAATATAAAAAATGTAATGACAAGTAACTTCTTACTGTTAAATTCTGCCAAAACAGAGGCGTTAATTATCGAACCTAAAAACCCCAATGTAATAATCTAGAACACTGTCTAACACTTTATGGCTGCTTTGTCAATTCTTCTTCATCATTTAGGAACCTAGGTGTGCTGTTTGATCGCAATCTCTCATTTGAGAGATCTTTCATCTCTCATGTTTCTAGCATATGTAAATCTGCGTTTTTTTTATCTCAAGAACATATCTAAATTGCGACCTATGCTCTCAACCTTAACGTTGGTGTTCCAGTATAATCGGTCCGCCAAAACTCATCTAGTGAGAAACATTCCGTGGTGCAAAAATAAATGCGATTAAAATGCGTAAAAAAAATGTAACGCCTTATTTTTGTGTAATTACTTGATCTAAATTAACGCGTTAAAGTCACGGCCCTAATATATATATATATATATATATTTACCATATATATATATATATATATATATATATATATATATTTACCATATATATATTTATCTGCTGCACATTTAGAAACATTTTTAACAAATCTTGATCTCCAGTGTGAGATCATTATTTTGTCATAAACTCCCAATTAGGGGTGTGCGATAGGACAATTTTTGATAGTGGATTATAACAATTTCTCCACGATCTGCTTTTTAAGGAATATTGTAGTATCATGCTATTTTATCATCTCCTTTTTCAGCTATTTGTTTGGGTGAACTATTCCTTAAAAACTAAAAAAAAACTAATTTTTTTTTTAAATTTCTACTGTATTTTTGTCAATCCGCTGGTGTTTTTGCCCTGGTTAATTTCTAACCCTTGGCATTTGTTTATCAAACATTGATGAATAAATATGATGAGGTGCCGTGGAGCTACAGAGCATCTGATGGTAATTTGATCCTCCGGGAGATGAGGTCGTGATTCATAGAAACTGAACAGATTTTAATATGATTGGTTGTGATTGTAGGAGGCATATTTGACAGATTTTGTGGTTCAAAGAAAGCTGTGTGGCTTGGAGTACTTGTTAATCACCATGTTTGATGTTGAAGCCAGAGGCAGACTTAACTGAACTAAACTGTGGATTAATGAAGCAGCCCAGCACAGTCCCGCATGCTTATGACAATGTGTGCTTTTATTTTTTTCAAGAATAGACAGATCAACATCTGATTTTAGAAAAGAACAACCAGGGTCCAGAATATTGTGACTGAACTTTAGGCTATTTTGTAGTCCGAAAATCAATAGCAGTAACACAGATATCAATCAACAAGTCAAACTGAATTAAAAGCGAGAGTAAAAAAACGTGTTTTCAGTGATGACTTAATCTGTCTAAGATGCAATGGCAGCTCATTTCATAATTTTGGACCAGCAACAGAGAAGGAACGGTCCCCCCTGAGTTTTAGGTACGACCAAACGAACCTGATCAGCTGACCTAAAACGAACCTGATCAGCTGACCTAAGGGCAGTATATACTTAGATAAGATATAAACTTAAAACATTTTTATTTTATTTTATTTCTTTTCTTTTTTACAGTTAGACTAATGAGCTGAACTGACATAATAAAATATTAAATGTTAATTCTAAATAAACATTAATGTTAATAAATAAAACGGTGTATTTATTATTAATGCTTTTTTATTTAATTATTTATCTTTATTATTTTAATTTTAATGTTTATGTATGTTTTTTTTGCCGTTGAAATATTAAGAAAGACACATTATAAATAAATTTTTATTACTATTGTTATTTACTGTATATTGGTGCCATTTAATGGTTTTATGTTGCTGCCATTTGTTATTAGCAATTTATGCTATTTTACCACAATAAAAATGATCTCTAATATGTAACCCTAAATTACGGTTATTGTTAATAAATTGTTAACTCATAATTTATTTTATTTATTAAGTTTGTAACATTTAAATAATTAATTAATTAATTCCCTTTTACTTATTTGTTAACGAGATTTTCCAAAAGCATAACAATAATAATATTACCTCAATTCATCTTTTACTTCCAATTTAGTTCTCCTTGTTTCCTAAAAGCTTTTTACATCCATGACTCACCGCAGTAAAGATAGTTTGAGGTTTGATATTAGGATTTCTTTTTGCTATAAATACACAACGCGCTGTCATAAACATGCAAATAAACCCGAATGTCGGTTTTCGTAATTTGTGAATTCTGGTGATGCTGTACCTTTTGGCCATAATCTGTTTTTTTCGATGCAATTCTTAATTTTATAATGCTTATTGCTCCGAAAGTTGGAAACGTAGCAGACTGAAACCAGTATCATCTTAACAAGCTTAATCTGTGAATTTTTTCACAGCAAAGCTCTTGTCCATAACCCCCTTGGTAAGTCCGCTATGGTAAGGAATGTGAAAAATAGGCGCTCTTTGTGTTTACGTGTTTTACCATTAAACACGCAGACTGCTCGAATACAAAAAACATTGTTTTTAAGTCAAACTCGATTTGTAAAAACTTTAACAATCACAATTTTTTGCGTATCAGTGTTTTTTCTCTCTTTTTCTTCAATCACAATGTCACACGGTGCTGTTCCAATGAATAACGGTTTCCAAGCCCTTAGATTAATCATATACGTCTCTAATGAACGTTTCACAAACGAGGAAATGTTTCACTTTGTATTTTTTGTCAGTTTATCCCTCCTGAGCCCTTATGTACTATTCTGATTTGTGTTTTTTTTTTTTAGTAAAACCAAAGGGGCGTTCACTAAAGTTATTGTATATCAAGAGCAAGGACATGTTTGTGTGCAATTTGTTTGTCCAAGTCATTTAAATCGTCTAAAATATAAAAATAAGGTTAAGACTAAAAAAGGCCCAATAACACTGTGTTTTATTTTCTAATTGTCTCATCATTTTCTTATATTAAACCGTTATCTTTGCGTGCATCCCTCAAACACGCGCGTGCACAATTCAAGGCGACTGCAATCCTCTCAGAGAGGCAAGAGAGCATGACCATCTCGCGGCACGCGTGGTCGGATGTACCTGAAAGAAAGAAATATTTCAATACCATCAAAAAATTGTTGGTCTGTCTTAAATAACAGGCTATTGCTGAATAACAGTCTTATTGCTGTGTTATGCTTGAGTGCTCGTGATGTTATCAGTTCTCTATTGGCGCTCGTGCTCAGCGTACGTCTTCACACAGACAATCGAGCGCTTCGTTCTGGTAAAACACAAAACAAATTGCACACAAACATGTCCTTGCTCTTGATATACAATAACTTTAGTGAACACCGCTTTGGTTTTACTAAAAAAAAAAGGGGGAGGATTATAACCTGCAGTCTCAGAAATGCTTGACAAAAATTTTACCGCTAGACCACTGAAGTAGGGATGGCGAAAACTAAAAAAAATTCTTGACCGACCACCGAGCCTCATTAGCCCTTATGTACTATTCTGATTTGTGACAAATTTAACAGAAAAATTTTGGACAGTTAACCCTTCACTGATTCAATTACATCACAATTTTGATTTTTGAGACTTTCACAGTTCACTAATAGTCAGCTGACCCTTCCCTGAGTAATATTAATCTCTATTCTCATCTGTGAAAACTTTCACAGTTCACTACTGGTCACCTGTCCCTTCCCTGGGTAATATTAATCGCTATTCTCATCTGTGAAAACTTTCACAGTTCACTACTGGTCACCTGACCCTTCCCTGAGTAATATTAATCTCTATTCTTATCTGTGAAAACCAACAAATAATCTTGACTTTCACATTTACAGATTTCAAATTTAGTTTTTTATCAAAAGTAACGCATGACAACAACATCAGTCTTGTTTTTGACTTTTTTACAGAACCTTTCTTAAACAGCCACAAGTATTTCTTTCATCTGAAGTATCATGTAATGTGTATATGTATGGAGCTAGTTTTATGACAAAACTATTTGAATTTGAAATTATTTTACTTGAATATTACACATTTGAAAATTAACCCAACTGGTGTTTTTTTTTTAAGGCAGTTTTATAGATCTGTTTTTTTAAACAAGGAATGTTCTGTTCTGAATTCTAAGATATCCAGTTTAAAAAAATACAACTTAACGTTTTCAAGATGAAGAAGAAATTAGGTCAGAGGTCATCCACACGGAGCCGTAGATGATCAAACAAAGCATTTTGGCCAATCACACATATGCAGTAGTTTTACAAATCACCCCTAACAGTGGCCTAACTACAGACGAAGTTACTATATTCTTTTATATATAGAAATATTGATAAAACATTATCATTCATGCGAGAAGTTTCACAAGAGTGAATAAATCTATACATTTTCATGAGTTAATTGTGCACTTCAGTGTAGGGATGTTAACCGATGACCGTTTGACCGGTGGTTGACCGTATCAACGTTAACCGGTCAAAGTTGTCGGTGGTCGGTTAAAAACAAAAGTGATATCTAAATTAGGCTATTATAGACAGTGGACTATACGCTACTACAGTAACCATCTCATTCCTCATCTTTTTGTGTTAAGTGAACAAATTATCCCTCACACTCAATCTTTCATAACTCGCCTGTTTGTACTTAATAAACCAATAAAAACATTTGGCGCGAGGTCACAGCGTTTGGGTTCGCGCG
>JAUCNO010002888.1:0-10353 GCA_032353835.1 Enteromius viviparus | reverse complement strand
TGTAATAAGCGGGATAATATACAGGCAGCCGGTAGTTATCGCGAAATAAGCCCCTTCAGCGTGATACAAGACCCTCCACTTACTTGTTTATATATTCAAATACAGGGTTCAAAATGTTTTAAATAGTCTACCCTTTACTAAATATTCAGCGACGCTTCTTTTTGCACATGAAACACAAAGGACATTATTTCAATAGTACAGACCCAGAAAAAAGGGCATATGTTTTTTTAGGATCTCATCATAATAATCATACATATAAAAAATTATAATAATAGGACATTTTAAAACACAAATCCATAGGCCGATCTTCATGAGAAGTATCAACTTACCTGTCTGGGAGTTAATGACAAAAAATCCTTGTGGATTTCCACTGGTTATTTTATATGAGAGGTTATCGCTTGATTCTGTGTCCAGGTCAAACGCTTGGATCTGGATGACAGAGACGTCTTTGGGAGAGTTCTCAGGTACAGAAGAATAGTACACAGGCTCTGATGTCAGTGGGGCATTGTCATTGAAATCTTTAACCTCAATGTAGACCTCCACAAATGTGGAAAGTGGCACAATTCCTCGATCGGTAGCATGGATTGTCAGCCAGTAATGATCAGAGGTCTCGCGATCGAGAATCTCTTGTGTCCTTATTACGCCTGTGACAAAGAAAAGAAGAAGGAACATGTTAAGCTCTTAAAAAACAGAAGGCACTTTAAATATTCAGACTGAGAAAGCACTCATAAAGCCGTGTCACGTGGTACTGAGAGTTTTGCATTGTAAACTCTGAAGACACGATAAGGATGGAACAGAAATTAAGCATACAAAGTAGGAACGACTGACGCAATGCTAATAATATTCTTCTGAAATGAAAACTGTAATCAACATAGAAGCAAAAAATTGATCTATTATCTAGCAGGGAATTGAGAATTCATAACGCAGACATTTGCGTAAAAGATTAAATGTGTAAAGGGCAGACATTGTACATAAAATATGGAGTGATTAAGGGGGTAAAGTGAGATGAGGCAGCTCTTTTTGTTCGTCTGTCTCTCGGCAGTGTCTGCTTTCACGCTGTGGGCTTTGTTCTAAAGGTAGCAGTATGGCTTCTACAACTCCAGTAAAACTTGATAAGCTATTTCCTCAGGGTGAAAGTGTCCAGCATCGCTCTTTGTTTTTCGCTCTTTTTCTCTCTTATTCTTTTTGTCTCCCTAGCATGTTTTTTGATAGCACTGTGGTACAAATGCAATCAGCGTTGGTTGTTAAAAATACATGTAGTGGCCCTGAAATGTACTGAACACTTAAAATAAGGCCATGAGAACAAAATGGTTACAAAACATTTTAAAATGGTATATGCAGACACCTCCATAAAACCACTACTTGTTCAGTTCACTAAATCAGTGTTAAAAGTTAAATGCATTGCCTTAGTTAATAAAAAACTGCATTGACTAATTGCATTATTTAGGTCCTCTATATTTAATGCAATGCATTACATTACTTTTGTGTTAGTTTTTTTCACCTGAGTTGGACTTGCTCATTTATTTTAAAAAACATAAAAAAACAAATGCTATACTTCTGGCAACTTTAAAGTCCCTTTCACACCAAAATCACACCAAGTCTTTACATAAAATGTAGAAATAATTATGACCTCACACTGTATTTACATCAGTCACACTTACACCCTGCCTCGAAACTTTTGTCTGTCATGAAAACATTAAGACCAGTGCTTTTACGTGCGTAGTAAGCATTTTGATAGGAAAGAATGACAAATTTACAAATACAAAAACGCAAAAATTATGAACCCATTGTGCAAGGACCTGCAGGAAGAAATTGCACTTCTCTCAACACGAGGACAGGAGAGGTGTCAATCAATAGAAAGCAAAGTTGCAGTAATTTTAAAAGTAAACGTTACTTTTCTAGTTACTTGAAAAAGTAATCTGATTTCATAACTAGCGTTACCTGTAATGCATTAACCCCATCACTGCTTATAACTGATCTCAAGGTGATTTTTAGTGGATGTGCAAAGCAAGTTCTCCTCAGGTCCTATCAGAGGAACAACAGGTATTTTGTACTTCCTTACAATACCTATAAACATCTTACACTAACATCTAACATCAAGAAAGTGTTCATATATAGTTTTTTTCTTAGTTTTAAACAATTCAATGTTATTTTAAAGTCTATTATTTATGTTTATGTTTCACCTGAAATTGTTATACGGTTTATTTAATTTAAATGACACTTGGATTTATAGTTTGCTGTGCTGCAAAGATGTTCACAGTGCAAATCACAATATTTTAAAGTGTCCAGACTCTGTCATCATCAATTAATATTTATACTGAAAAAAGAAAGTGTTCAGTAACAAGGAATACACATATCAATAAATAAATTATGCTCTTGTGTACATTTTACCCTCCTTTTTTTTTTGAACAAGCTAAATTAATTGACACTTTGCTCATAATATTTTAAGACATGTTTTGAAGATTTCTTAACACTTGTTTTTTTGAATCCTTGCACCTAATGAACCAGGCATATATTTTCCCAGAATAAGATATTTTTCTTTTAAAAGCACAAGAATACTAATGAACTTACCGCTGTCTTCATCAACAGTGAACACACCAAGGCCTGAGCCTCCTTGGATGGAGTAGCGAACTTGTCCATCCCTGCCGCTGTCCTCATCGTGAGCTCTAACTTTCATAACAGACGTGCCAGCTGGGGAGTCTTCACTCACAGCTCCCCAGTCCACAAAGAATGGGAAGGACGGACGGTACAAGTTCTCATTAACATCCACAATCTCCACATGAATGGAGCAGGATGAGGATAAAGGGTTCGGCTTGCCTCTGTCTTTGGCCTTTGCTGTCAGATTATATACTTGTCTTGTTTCGAAATCAAGAGTCTGAGAGACGTACACAGCTCCAGTCATTTTATCCACTTGAAAGCTTCCATCTTCCCCATCCGTTAGACTGTATCTCACCTGTCCAGACAGGCCAAGATCAGGATCGTGAGTTTCAAGCCACAGCACCAAGGTGCCCACAGGAATGTCTTCACTGATTCTGATATGGTATTGTTTGGGTATAAATGTAGGGGCATTGTCATTCACATCCTCCAAATGAATGCATAACAGTGCCGTTGATACCATTTTAGGCTCATCAATTGCAGCATCAAAAGCAGCCACCTTTAAAACAATCGATGGATTGGCTTCTCTGTCTAATGGACCCATAACAGTTACAATCCCTGTTTCTTCGTGTATGACGAATTTGTCTGTTTTGGTAAGAAACGAGTATCTAACCATTCCGTTGACCCCTATATCCTTATCTTTTGCTTCAAGCTGAATGATGTCTGTTGCCATAGCAGTGTCTTCCCTGATATCCACCGAATACTCAGACTGAAGGAACTCCGGACTGTTGTCATTTACGTCCAAAATGTTAACATTTACTATGTGAGATGAGGATTTCTGCGGTAAGCCAAGGTCATAAACAGTGATGTTGAGAGTATAGTGGCCTGTTGTTTCTCGATCAAGTGACTCGGAAACTTTAAGCCACCCTGTGTCAGATTCTATCATGAAACAACTATCAAAATCTCCCCCTGAGATCACAAAAAGCAATTTCCCATTGAAGCCAGAGTCTGAATCGGCAGCTCTGAGGAGTGCTACGCTTGTCCCTACAGGAAGGTCCTCTTTTACTTCTATTACAGTTGGAGTGGACTCTATAAACAGTGGAGTGTGGCGGTTAACAGAATGGATGTCTGCAAATTCATCATCTGCTTCTTTCTGACTGTGTCGTTTAGAGCCAAAAAGCAGCAGCCCGGCTAAAGTTCTCAGAACGCCAGTCTCTGCACATTTGGACCGGACATGTTTAAAAGCACTAACTACTGTTAGATTTAGGAACATAGGAGTGCTTGAAATTTCTCCATCGCTGGCAGTTATTTGCAGGCGGTGGAAAGACTGTTTCACCGCGTCGCCATCCCTCAGCGACTTTTTAAGCGTCAGCACCCCTGAGCTGGAATCCAATTCGAAAAGATTCATGTTATTACCACTGTCAATTCTGTACTGCACTATGCCAAGATCATCCGCGTCAATGGCAGACACCACTATTATTTGTTCACCAACCCCTAGAGATCTTGGCACAGTAACATCACAATCGATATTCTCAAAGTGTGGCTTATTATCGTTCAGGTTGGTGAGAGTGATTGAAACAACAGTCTCTGCCTCGCGGCGGAAAGGGACACCCCAGTCTGATGCCCGTATCCTTAGGGAGAATTTTCTCTGCATTGTCTCGTAATCTAGATCCTCTGCGGTGCTTATGACACCGGTGAAATAATCCACTACAAAAGGCTGTTTGTTCACATTGACAATACTGTAGGAGACATAGCCATTTTCGCCGTCATCTTTGTCGGAAGCACTGACTGTCAAGACGCTGGTCCCTATAGGCAGGTGTTCAGCGATACTGGCTTCATAATTAGACTTTTGAAACACTGGGGCATTGTTGTTCATGTCGCTTATACTGACGACTACCTTGGCCGCTGCTCGTCTATCACTCGTAACAACATCAAATTCATATTGACTGACACTTTCTACTTTTATAGGTGCCACGGTGGTGATGAGGCCCGTGTTTGGATTAATGACAAATGGATTCTCATGTGGTTGCATCTTAAATTGCAACAAGTATTTAATCTTTGAATGTTTCTGTACTGTTTTGACCATAACAACAGGAGAGTGAGGAGGCGCAAACTCACTGAGAGTAACTCTATAGATGCTCTTCTCAAATGTAAGAGTTTCTGTGTGTCCGCTGGGCGATTTCACCCGCACAACTATCGCTGAGGAAAACTTTGAAGGATTCCCCCTATCTTTGGCCTGCAATGTAAGATTGTACCCAAAACTATAACCCTCCCATTCCACTTCTTTGATGGCCTTGATTTTGTATTCTTTGCTCCTAGGGTTTGTTCTGAAGGCCTTGAACTGCTGGAGCGGATCTCCAGCGACAATGCTCAAAGAGGCAATCTCGCCATTCTGCCCTTCATCGCCGTCCTCCACAGTCACATACGCATAAGTGGGATCCCTGGTTACGTTCCATGGAGTTAAGGGGACAGCTGTGATGACAGGTGCATGTTCATTGGCCTGCAGCACGTGCACCTTTAGCTTTGCCGTGCTACTGCTGCTACTACTCCCATAGAGCTTCAGACCTCTGTCCGCAGCCAACACATCAATCTCATAAAGAGCCACCTCAGAGTAATCCAGCTTGCCTGTCAGAGTTATAACCCCGCTAGTAGGATGAATGGAGAACATGTCAGTCCCCTCTTTGAAGCTGAAATAGTACTCTCCGTTGGTGCCTGTGTCAGCGTCTGTGGCAAAAACTCTGCCTACGCTTGTTCTGATGGCTGAGTTTTCAGGTACAAAAAAACTATAAGTAGTCGGTGAGAAAAGAGGTCTGAGATCATTTGTGTCCAGAACTTGCACTTTAACTTGCGTTTGTGTTTCAGCACCTGTGTGTTTTTCAATAGCATTTACAGTCAGTAGATAGTGGTCTTTTACTTCCCTATTAAGTGTTGCAGAATTTCCTCCTTTGGTTCTTATTCTGAGGAAACAGAAATGACCCAAAACGTACTTCTCAGCTTTGAATAAATTATCACGGTCCCCGGAGTCTATTATGTACGAAATATCCCAAGATTGGTTAATCATAAAAATACCCATTTTTATAGGACATTCAACAAAGGTTTTCGCTGCTGAATTTTCATATATCATTACTTTGTAAAGTGGATGAGTAAACCGAAAAGACAATGCATCTTCCATTGGCTGGGCACCTAAACAAGTCCACATTAACAGCACTAAAAGACAACTAGTCCAGGATTTACCCATTGTGACAGGTGATTACAGAGCCAACTGAAAAAAAGAAAACAGAGCAAAAGGTAGAAGAAAATACTGTAAATATGGCACGAAAAAAATACAATACACAATAATGCATAATTTCATTACAAAGCCAAATATTTCATATTTGATTTTATGCCTTGTTAGAAAATAGTTTAATACTAAACATGTCCCCATGGGTGTGATATAAGTGTCTTTTTGCTGTGAAACATACAGATATCTGCTTATATAACGCTAAGCATTTCAATACCGTCTTACATCGCATACTTTTGGAGCATGCAGGCCACTAATTTAAAGATTTTGGCTAACACTTGTGCTGCCCAAAAACAGTTCTCTAATTTTTCCACTTTTCCTCAGTACATGGTCTAATGGAAATGGCCAGGTGTACAGGTTGCACTCTTCACAATCTCAGCACGTGCATTACGTCAGTCAGATTTATTTTTAACACACAGAAATTGCTAGTAAATTTCACAAAGAAATAATTACATGGGAAATCAATTTTATATGTATAAAATAAAATTATATATGTACTTCAATCATAGATTTTATTTAGTCCTTATTTAGTACTTTTAAAAATATATATTTTTCTCTGAATTTGGACATCCCACAACTCATTTTCTTAAAATAAGTGTTCAATCTACTTAAGACAATACAATAAGATGTTTAAATTCATTTATTTATATTTGATTGAATGATTGAACTGAACCTCCCTCAGTACCCCTGTATTCTGTTAACTTGTTGACAAGAAAATATTCTTTAAAATGATTTGATGCATTTTCGATAAATATTTCATTAGATAAAATAAGGAAGCATTAAACCGGTATTAAAGGTGTAGTAAGTAATATTTCAAGTTCATTGAGTTTGTAAAGTTTATTAATTATTAGTATAAGCTACGAGCAGACCGAGAGTTCCGACTGAATGCACGGAAAGACCATTCAAGTTTGTTCTTACAAGCTCAGGGTTAGTGTTAATGGCTAATGCACACGTCTTATACAGCTCATAGTTATTTTCATGTGGAGTTCGCAATTTGTACAGACATTCATTGTTACAGCAGATTCAAATTACAGTTCCCAGTAATACACAACAGAAAGACGCAAATGTGATTAACTTTACCTCTATTGTCTTGAGAACAAAAGTGGCTTTAGTCTTCACTTACCATCGCTGCAAAAAAATATTTGTCTAAATTAAGAATTAATCCACGCATAGCTCTCTCAGATATTTTCCAAATGAAGCTGCCGCGTAAAGTCCACACGAGGCGGAGAGCGCTGGTGTTTCTGTGCCTCGCTGATGCCGGATCATTACCGCTCCTCAGAGGACAATCCGTCTGGATCAGCCTCTGTGATGTCATCGCTGTCAGAACTTAGTTGTATGGACTGTCCAAAAACGCAAAAATTCGACTACATGAGATCGTTTAAACATCTGATATTAGCTAGTATAGCTGTAAGGGGAAATTGATTTTTCATTTAGTCATTTTAGTCTAACGAGTTTCTAATGGGTAATAGATGGCTGTAGTCACACTTACATGACTTAAGATATTTAAAAAAATACCTTTTATTTGTTTGGCTGTTTATTTTCTATAAGAACTATGCAATTTGTTTGCCCTCTGAAAAATTGTGGTTGTGATTGTTATGTGCTTATTTTACGCTCTCAGAAATAAAGGTAGAAAAGCTGTCACTGGGTCGAGACCTTTTTAAAAGGGACATGTTTATACCTAAAGGGTCCATTTTGGTATTTTATACCATAAGGTACATTTTAGTACTTAACGTGTACACATAATAGGTACAAATAGGTACACCTTATGAAAAGGGACCACCCCAGTGACCTTTATTTCTGAAAGAGTGTGCAAGTTTTATTGCCTGCATATTCACCATTTGACACTTGTTGATTGTACTGCTGGTACTGTAGATTAAAGCAAACATTTTTATCACAAAATTACACCTACTTTTCGTATTCCCACTGCTATCGTTGTTTTATGCTTGATCAAATGTTACAGATTTTACATGACGATCATACCCAGTTTATTTTTTTTAGTAAAAGGCATCTACTGAAATTCAGTGCTTTAAATCAGTAGCCTACTCGTAAAATAAAGCCATGTGAATGTGTTTATTGAACGGTTCTCATCTGTTTGGGGAAATAGATTGACGTTCTAATGGCATTAAGGAGCATTTGAATTGTGTGTAGAGTGGTTCTCAAAGGAAATAAAATGAGGGGAAAGGCTATTTGCACTTTCCTAATAACTTCACATCATCTTTTCCATCACATCTTGCCTAAGGGGAATTCGCCTGTGTTTCTGAGTTATTTTAAATGAATACCAAAACCTCTATAGAACATAATGTATCGCATTAAATTCCAGTTATCCTGTATTAGAATATTAGATAGATAAGAAATCCAAAACTTGCATACCTGTTAGTATACAGCAGTTTGTATACAGCAGTTTGTATACAGCAGTTTGTTGGACTGTACAGTATATTCACAGAATTGTTTATCCTCCCTGGTATAGTTTTTAAGATCCATTCAAAAATTCACTGCCAGATTTTCTCCTTAATGAAAAACAACAGAACGCAAACCCTGTAGCTGGCATATATTCAGCTTTGACTGTATTGGCACTTGCTTCGCAACAAGATGATACACACAGCGTGGAAGCTGTAAGCGTTGCATTGATCGTTCATGAGTGGGAGGATATATATTGGATAAGCCTGTGAGCAAAATGCTTTTGCTTTTCCATCTCGCTCTAACATGTTATTTGCATTCATCTCCAGCAAGAGACTTCAGAGAAGCATTCTGCTGTTTTGAGACAATATGTTTTATTGAGCGTCTCTGTGTAATCTATATCCTCTCATGATCTGTCCCTGTACAGTGTTTCTATGTTAGACACAAAGAGAGAGAGATAAACACATAACACAGAGCTAAGGGAGAATCTATCTTGCATCATTGTCTTTATTTCCTTACCAGGATTACTTGAGAAGTCTATAAGGATGCACAAAATGGAATAAATCAGTGGGAAGATGGTGCACGGACATAGGTAATTAAACATGCAGAACAATCTGTGCAATATATATTTGCATACAAATCTCATAACCATAAGAACATAAAGAAGTATGGAAGTATAGCTGAATGGTACTGCAAATAAAAAGCATCTTTATAAACAGTAGTATAGTTTAAAGACTAAAAAAGTTTTGTTATTCAAACAACTGTGGCATTAACAGTCATTTTAACATTTCCTTTCTTTTGTATACCTGGACATATTTTTGTCCTTTGTGTAGAAATGACTTAATTGGAAAACAGGTGTGTAATTTGTAGATACACTGTCCACATAAAATGCTCTGAAGAAATGACAGAGTCCAAAATTGCTGTAGTAATACTATACCAGATATCTTTCAACCTTTCCTGTGAGAATACAATGAAGTTTGCAATGCTGTTTAGCAGTGAAAATGTGTGAATCTTGGCCAGTGAAAATAGCACTGTTCCTATCTTATGTGTGACAGTCCAAGATAAACTGATGAACAGCTCTGACTTCTGGTCGCCGTGATTGTGCCAAGTAAGACATGCTCTTGGATCAGCTCTTGGATCCTGGTTTAACATTACTGTCCTAAAATATAGACTTATCACAATCCCTACCCAAAATGTAGTCCTAAAATCAAAATGATAGCTAATTAACAAGGGTGTAGAAGCACATTGCCCAAAACAGATTTAGTATTCCTGAAATCTGATTGGTTGATTGGAATGTTGTTCCATCTTGTGCTTGGTGAAATCAAGCTCACCCTGACGTCTTTCTTCTCCCTTATAGCTTTGGTCAAAGAGCCTGGAAACATAATCTTAAAGGTATAGTTCATCCAAACATGCATTCCCCTTCAGGCCATCAAAGGTGTGCAGTAGGTGAGTTTGTTTCTTAACAGATTTGGAGAAATGTAGCATCACGAGTGGATCCTCTGCAGTAAATGGGTGCCGTCAGAATTAGAATCCAAACAGCTGATACAGCCAAACATCACAAGATATCTACACCAACATACTTGTTTAGAATGGTCTTGGATTGTTTTTCTTCTTAATCTATGCATATTTTTCTCTTGCTTTTCTTCTTAATCTATGCATATTTTTCTCTTGCTTTTCTTCTTAATCTATGCATATTTTTCTCTTGCTTCATGCCATTTTTTTTTCCCACTGGAGAAAGCAATAGACAGAAAAAAGTAGCCAAAATTGGCACAAATTCACTTCTCAGGATCCATTGGTAAGTTACAATCCTCTAAATCTGTGCTAATCAGTATGTTTTAATTTTAACTGAATTATTCCTTTAAGCAATAACATTTTAATTGTAACTGTAACAACTGTAATTGTAACTTTATCTGTTATTGTAATTGTAACAATTGATGGTGCAGAATTTTGACTTGCCATGAACAGCCTTTAAACTTGTCTTCTGAACTGTTTCAGAGCTGTGTGTGTCACGTAGTGCGGCAAGGAACCAGGAGAACCAGGAAGTCATGTAAACACATTTAATAATAAACAGCCCACAGGGC
>JAUCNO010002887.1:0-10356 GCA_032353835.1 Enteromius viviparus | reverse complement strand
ATAATACCGTATACCGTGATAAAAGCTCAATCAATTAATCGCAGCATGAAAATGTGATACCGGCACATGCCTACAACCAACCAACCAACCAACCAACCAATCAACCATCAAATCATCCATCCATCCAAGTAAGCAAACAACCAACCAACTAACCATCCAAAAAAAAAAATACCCATCCATCCTACCAACCAAACCGACCATTTTTGAATATCTTTATATCCCATTTTCTCAGAGTTAAGTCCAGATTCAGATTTACCAATCTATAGAAATACTGTAAAAACTCTGTGATTGATCGTATTACGTGTCAGTCAAGTGGGTGGTTCTTGGGGCAAATGAGCGGAGCAGATTTCAAGTAAGACTAGGGCTAATGTCGCTGTCAGTAATCTGTGTATAGCCTTGTCAGGATCGACTGGTAATATTAATACACAGACAGATGGTTTCTGTGCAGTGGCTCTTCAGTGATTTATTAAAATAGCTGCTTTTTCTGACAGCTGAACTTCGGTGCTCGCCTACAATCACAGCAAATTGAGATCAGAACAGTGCTGATGAACAGCGTCATTTCAACCCCTAACACATACAGAGTTGCAAACACAAGGTGCTGATGCATGCTGGGAACCGCTGCAGATCTCTGCTGAAAGAGCTGATTGTAATTGTTAGAAAACTCAAGCAAAAGACACCCCGCTCGCTCTGTGTTTATGCATGTGATTAGTGTGTGCGACTAAAGAAAGAAGAAAAGAGTGAAGGTTGAGAAACTGAGCGATACTTTGTGAATATTCATACGAACGTTTGAATATTCATGTTCATGAATCCATGCATGCTTAATGAGATAAAGTGTTTATGCTGCCTCACAGTAAATTTGACTGTAATCTGAGTGTCCTGTGTTGTTGAATAGCTGCCACCGAGATATAAAACCATCAGAGGTGGAAAAATGGATTTCTGGAAGCATGTGTGCTGGAGAAAGATTTGGTGTAATCTGCGTTTAAGAGGGGGGCTTGTCGTCAAGGTCAGTCTTTTCCCTCTGAGAGGCGGCAGTGTGAAGACATTTCTCCGGTGGTGAGGGGGCTGCTGGGAAGGAGATTTGTAGCCGGTGGTGAGGGGAACGGAGAGAGTTTGGAGATTATGCCACACATGCATGAATCTGGAGGGCGGTAATGTGAGCTGGAATGGGAAACCGGTGACCAGAACTCTCAGAATGCACACCACCATCATGTTTGCTGAAGTAATGCACAAAAACAACATGAAAATGGGATTTTGGGAAACTTGGAGTCATCGTTTATGCTTCTCTTCGTTCCTTAGACATGTACATAGCCACAATTTATTCCCTCATTTTAGTTAAGGTGTCACCATGAATTAAAAATGTCTTCCTTCGTTTCTGTAAACTGTGGCCACAAATATAAACTGTTTTCCCTCAGTTTAGTTAAATAGTATCCATGAATTTAGAGTTTGTTCCCTCGTATTAGTTCATTATGGTCACAAATTTAGAAACAATTCCCTTTATTTAGTATATAACGGCCACAAATTAAGAATTTCTTCACTTGTTTTGGTAAATCATTGATCACAAATTATTAATTCATATATTTTATTTACAGTACTAAATCTTGGCCACAAGTTAAGAATTTGTTTTCTCGTTTTAGTAAATCGTTGGTCACAAATTTAGATTTTGTTCCCTCATTTTAGTAAATAAAGAATTCAATCCCTTGATTTCCAAATTTTGAATATATATATTTGATTTGTTCCCTCGTTTCAGTAGTGGCCTTGAATTTAGATTTTAATATCTAGTTTTAGTAAACTGTAGCCACAAATTAAGTTTTGTTTAAGTAAATCGTGGCCAAATTGTACAAATTTGTTCCCTTGTTTTTATAAAGTTTTACTAACTAAAACGAAAATAAATAATAAATTGTGCTCACAGCTAATTTAACAAATTTTTGCCAGCATTTCATACATAGACATCCATAGAAATTTATGTAAATAGAGGATAATTTGAGCTTAAAGGTA
Organism: Enteromius viviparus; assembly: GCA_032353835.1. NCBI lineage: Eukaryota > Metazoa > Chordata > Actinopteri > Cypriniformes > Cyprinidae > Enteromius > Enteromius viviparus. The sequence continues at coordinate 8,361 of JAUCNO010002887.1, read as the reverse complement.
ACTGAAGAGAGTTTTGGCAAATCTATCCAAACTGGGCTTTTTTTATTGGAAGAAATAAAGGTTTATGAAATGATTTATAGGTGAAATAATTGAGATTTTTCTTCCCTTGCTCATTTAATGTGTCAAAATGTGCAAAATTTTTGCTGATGTAAAATGCAAAACACTCTTGTTGGTTTTCATCGTGAATCACTTAAATGCTAAAATTGGTTCTGAATTCAATTAGGTTACAAATCACCGCTGTCAGTAATTCAACAATAATATGCTGACAAACAGTTAGTAGTTTGTAGGTTCCCGAAATTATAATTATAAATCTGGGATGGATCCAAACCATCCTGTGACTGCTTTAAATACCTATTCTTTATAAATACCCTGCCTGAAAAATAGACTCACACGTGAGATGTTGCTAATCATATGGACATTATGGCTGAATGTGTAAACAAAGCAAAGACACGCCATTATTCAAGTAGATACGTGATTACATTTGCCTAAAATGGCTCTATCATGTAGAAACAGAATTCCCAGGCACCTCCTCAGGTCACAAGGGAACACTGACTACATCTTTCTTATGGAATATTCCAGATGAGTCCAGCTGATTAGTGCAGCTGCAGGAGGGGCCTGTGGGTGAGTCTGTGATTCACGCCCTCGGTGTGGTCAAAGTGAGGCCGTCGCTCCATTTGGGGAGTGCAGCAATGGGTTTTTAATCATCTCTGAATTACATCAAACTCTGCAGGATTATCTCCCCGGCTGCCATCTGCCTCTTAATTAAATTGTCTTTAGACTGAGTTTGTCTATTGGGATGATATGTGAGGATCTACCTAAAGGAAATCAATGGAATAACCCCATGATCCCTTCCAAACACTATTTTGAGAGCTTTGTTTTTTTGCCTCCTGACCTGCAGCTGGATCCCTGTCCCTGTGTAAAACAGCCTGTTGGTGAAGGTGTAGTTTTCCCAATGGCAAGGGTCTCAAACTATGAGATAATTTTATACAGCCCCTCAAGTGTTAGTAATTTATTCTTAAATCCAGCCCACAATTCAATTATCATTTTCTAAGATTTGCTTTTGACTTTAATGTGATCCCTGTCTTAAGGATTAATATGAAGTAGGCTTATGTGTTTTAAGGGTTTTAAATTGTATTTATTTTAGTGCTGTCAAATTATCACGATTAATTGTATTCAAAATAAACATTTTTGTTTACATAATATATGTGTGTTGTGAACATTTATTATGTATATATTATTAAAAATATTTTCATGTATATATTTATATTCATATAATTTATATTATATATAAATATATTTAATATATAAACAGCATATTTTTTCAAATATATACCTGTGTGTGTCCATATATACAAAATAAATATACACAGTACACACAGTTATATTATTAAATTATGATTAATTGTTTGTGTGTTTTTTTTATGGTTGGCAACTGGCAGTATATTTTTTAAATATAATAAAAATAAATAAATAAATAAAAAATATCAAATTAGATGCAGATTTTTCTACATGTTAAAGTGTTTCCTGTAGTATAAAATAGACACTGATTTCCAATGTTTTATGAAGTGGTAAATTTTAAGCACTGAATATATAAAAAAAACTTCATTATTATGTGCAGAATCCCCCTGATCTAAGTGACAACAACAAAGCATTTAATTACTATTCCCTATATAGTGAATGTCAAGTAGTGCATGTAGAGAATCAATTTTGGATACATTGCATATGCATTGCATTGCATGTGGTGCAACACTACTAGATGGCTACCATTAATAATCAGTAGTGCTGTCAACACTGGCTACGCAAGTTTAGGCGCACTACTTCAGATGATGAATGCCCACCCTTATAAATTTAAATACCTGACCATTAGATCAAAGCTGGCTTGTGATGTTTCTGGTCTCTTAATAGGACCGCTACCTGCCTGATCTTCAAGGAGCAAATTACAGTTCATTGCAGGCATCATTAGTCCACTAAACATGCAGAGCAGTGTGTGTATGAGGGTGAGATGAGGCACTCAACTCTGAAAAGGACTGTCCATGCATCATGTGCATAAATGTGTACAGTTAAAATGCAAGGTAATAAAACTGATCTGTTTGGTCATTTGAGAGCTTTGCTCGATGGTGCTGATCTATTCCTGAGAAAAGCTGATGTTTTCAGCCACATTCTGCATCTGATTTGTGTACACAGCGGTATGTATCTGTCTGAGAGATATGAGGAGAGAATTTGAGGGAGGAAAAATCCTTCTATCTGCACATTTACAGCAGGATCATTGTACAAGCGTAATATATTTATGAATTCACTTAAAAGGTTCAGGAGGATACACACATGCATGCATACCTACACTTTGCAATAATGTAACATCATTGATCTGTAAAATAGCCTGGGCTGGTTTATTCTCTTAGAGTGTTTTAATGGTGGCAAGCCATACTGGCACTAAGAGACGCCAAGTGTTTTGCCAAGCTGCAAACTGATCAGCATCCATATTCTGCTGCCATAAATTTCCTTAATTTGCCTTGTTCATAAGCTAAGTGTTTTTAATTGATCTCACTTTGAGCATTCATCTGGGAAATTCTGTTTACTGAAGTCATAATTGAGATGCAGTATAAAAATAGACTATTGGTTTCTCACACAGATGCTGCATGATCAATTCTCATCCCAACACTAAAACCTAAGAGGATTCCATATTGATGCAGTGCAGTAAGATTTCAGTACTGTGTGATTTGCTTTAACATTTCAGTACCCTAAGGTTTCAGTTTTGTAAGGTATTATTGCTTTAGGTCTAACGAAGAGGGAACAACCGCACACTCAAGCAAGCTCCCTTGCTTAAATTTGTGTGCGGTTCTTCCCTCTTTATTAGGTCTTAATTTTTTATACAGGTGTCTGTTTGCGTGGACTTAGTCACTTTATTGCTTTAGATTTCAGTACTTTAGGGATGCATTTCTGTAGTTAATGCGCTTTTGTAAAAGTGTGTTTCATTAATGATTATTTCAGTACTTTCAGTTTCAATAATGTAAAAATGCTTGTATTGTAGATGTTTAGCGCTGTACCATTTCAGTACCTTAAGGTTCAGGTCTGTACAATTTCAGTATTGGAGTTTTGGTAATGTATATTTTCAGTACTAGTGTTTTAATGCTGTGATGTTTCAGTACTTTACAGTCTCAGACTCTCAGTGCTGTATAATGTGAGTAGTGTTGGGGTTTACAAATGTAAAATTTCAGTACCATAAAGTTTAGGTCTGTAAAATTTTAGTATTAGAGATTTGTGTTGTATGATTTCAGAACTATAGCGTTTTAATGCTTGTGATATTTCAGCACTTTACAGTTTCAGTACTGTAAAATTTGAGTAGCGTTGATGTTTTGCACTGTAAAATTCTAGCACCTTAAAGTTTTCATGTTTGATTTCAGTTCTGTAGTGCTTTAATAGTTTGATACTTCAGTACTTTACCGTCTTGATACTGTAAAATGTCAGTACTGTATTTTTTACCACGGTAAAATTTCAGCACCTTAAAGTTTAGGTTTTTACAAATTTAGTTTTTAGGATTTCAATACTTTACACACTTAATACTATAAAATATCAATGCAGCAGAGTTGAACATAAATGACTTAAGCAATGTTGTTTTTTTAAAAACTGTAATATTTCAGTACTTTACGGTCAAAAGATAAAATGTCAGTACTGTACGGTTTTAGCTTTGTGTGATTTCAGTACTGTGGGTGTTTTTTTTTTTTTTACTGTAATATGTCAGTACTTTACAGTCCAAAAGTAAGACATCAGCACTGTAGGGGTTCAGTGACATAAGATTTCATTGCTTTATACTTTTAATGCTGGAAAATATCAGTGCAGCAGGGCTTAATAATGTATGACTTCAGTCTTTTTTGCTGTAGGGATTCATTATTGCAAGGTCTGAATGCAGGGCTTATTCCTCAAAGAATTGTTGGCTTTGATGTTTGGGTGAAAATATGTTTCATGGAGTGTAAAATCTCTTCTGTGAGAGAATCTGAATAATATGCATGTACGTGGGCAGGCAGTAAGTACTGATTATGTAAACCCTAACAATGACCTCATGACCCTTAGTCAAAGGTTACAAGGCTTGTGTTCTTCTGTCAGATTTACCGAAAGAATTCACTGTACTGTACTGGCGTACAGTTTGACAGCATGTGTTGTAAGACTGAAAAATCTCTGGTTTCGAGACCTAATGTAGAAGGGCGTGTAATTTATTTTATGTGAATAGTTTTAATCATTCAGTGGAGGCAGGAATTTAACTGGATTCTCTGGACACAAAACTCTATATATTACATACTATAGCCTCACCGGTGTCCATAGAGACTGAGTAAAAACAGGTCACTCCAAAACTGGTTCAGGGGTTTTTCCATTCATTTTTAAAACATTTTTAACGTTTGCCCTCTTTCTTATATTTATTTTACAAAATAACATACTGTCTGTGTTTCTAATTAGCTAAAGTAAATGAATTGAAGTTAATATGTCAGCTGTTCTGGTCATGTTTTGGAGGAGTGGTCACTGTGTTTGGGGTGTGGCTATTTGTTATTTCAACTTCTATACATAATGACGCAGGTTCTGAGAAGGAATGGGAACTGGGTAAGGTTATAAATAGTTATTTTTTAAGGGTTATATTTGGGTTTAGTGTCATTTTGTTTTACATTATGGTGCTTAATTTACACTTAAGCACACTTAACATTACATTTTTAGATGTGGTTGGATTTACTTGCCTCACTCCCTATAAATGAAAAATATTATATTTACTAAGAAAACTGAAATGTGTATACACCCTAAAAGAAAACGGAAACTGTATATCTTCACATTTTCTTCAACTATGAACCGGTGATTGTAAAATTAGATGCTGGTAATCCTGACAGCTCTTGACTCGCTGTGTGTGCATGTGATCTGAGTCAGTGTGGGTAGATATGATTGTTACCAGCATAGCAAGAGAATACAGAACAAGAGAATGAGATTTTGTTGGTTCCAGATGAGATGAGTGCTGTGCTGGAAACATCTTTTAAAGTAGCTATTGCTGTTTCTGCACTGCAGCCTGCGGCTGGGAAATGCCATCAGTAATACAAAGAGAAATATCTCAACATAGTGTATTGTGTGTGAGCCCAGCTAAAGTGAGCCGAGCCATTTCTCTCCACTCCCTTCCCTCGCTTCTTTGATCTGACAAGCTCAAATTTGATTGGCAGCTTCACGAAGCCTCTCAGAGTCAGTGTGTGCAGGTTTTTTTACTAGTCCTTCTGGAAACAAAGTCATGTCATTTATGCGGTGCAAGGTTGATAAAATGAGAACTATTAAGCAAGTCCCATATGTTTTTTCAAATTTGCTAATTTAGCGGCATTAAATATTTAAAAGATAACCAGAATTGAATTGGAGATGCTTAGTACGTAGCTCCAAAACTACCCACAAGAAGTGGATACATGTGCTGTGTTTTCTAAATGTCTAAAAGGATTTTCAGTCGTAAATTAAATTAACTGTTTAAGTATGTTTTAAAAAAAAAAGAAAAAGAAATTTGAAATTTCATGTTTTAGTGTTTCTTTGTTTGCATGTTAAATTTATTAGTACGTGAAATGGCTTCAAACCCTTCCTTTTTTAACTGTATTACTTATTAATTGTCAGTGGACAGACAAAACAACACTTTTTTATATAAATGTTATTATATGAATTATATGCATACTTTATCTATTGACACTACTGTATGTAAATAAATGTTTATTATTTGTTTTATATATTTTATATATTTTTACTAATGCTACTGTTGCTGTTTATAAACAGCAACAGTAGCATTAGTATAATAAACAGCAACAGTAGCATTAGTAAAAATATATAAAATATTTAAAACAAATAATAAACATTTATTTACATACAGTAGTAAATAAAAGAAAATTATTAAAAAAATAAAAAATAAATAAATATATATATATATATATTAGGGCTGTCAAATGATTAAAATCAAACATGTTGATTGGTTTGGTGACACTTGCCAAAATAGTTTATGCTGCTGGTCAAAGTCTGGCTATACGAGACCAGGCCAGAATAAGACACAATATGGACAATAATCAAAAATCTGTCTTTTTTGTCAGTAGTAGCTATTAGTTTCTCCACTAGAGAGTAATGTGTTGGAGTGTGCGTGTTACTTTGACCTTCCTAGCCCTGGAAAGAGGCAAGAAAGAGATGGCGAGAGAGAGCAAAAGAGCAAGATTAGTCTGAACTGAAAGCCGTTGTGTGTGCAGATGGAGTTTGTGTCACACTGGACTTGTAGATCATATCAAGTGTCTCTCAGACGTCAGATTAGGCCTAATATGCGTCTGCCCTCATCACGACGTCCTGTGCCTTACAAACTACTCAGATTTGTCATGCTGTTCCAACATTAACTGTGAAATAAATCATGTGGTTTGGAAGATGCCATTCTGATGTTTGTTTTCTCCTTGCTGACGGCTCTATTCCTGTCGGTCTCATTTTCCCCAGTCACAAAGAATCAGCCAGAGAAACCAATGCAGACATTCAGCACCAAATGAGAGTAGAAATTGGCTTCGGCGAGTAAATAAAACAGTTTTACATGGTTTGAGTTGAATTTTTAAGAATGATAGTTTATCCCTCTCTGAGTGATGTGAGGCTTGTCAAAGACAGAAACCGTGTACTAGAGAAAGCATCTGTCGCTTCTCGTTTGTCTTCTAGCTACTTTTATATTAGTGTAAATTTGACATCAGAAGTTTAGATAGGACTTTTGTTTTAAGTCACTAGAATGCATATATCATGAACAAACGTTATGATTGGCTTGCTTCAAATGACATCAAAAATTTTAACTAAATTTTATAATAATTTATGAGTTATGTGAGAAGGTCTAATGCAGTATTACATTTGTCACCAATAAAAAGAAAAATAATATTTTTTATAATGTGTTTATTCATATTGTATATATGTATATTGTTAGCAATATTATTTTAGTATGATTAAATATACTATTCAAGTATTTAGCAATATTTTTGGGGTCAGTAACATTTAATGGTTTTTAAAGATGATTCTTCTGCTCATCACGGCTGCATTTATTAGATTAAAAATTCAAGAAAAACTGTAATATTGTGAAATATTATTTCAATTTATAATAACTGTTTTCTGTGTTTATATATTTTAAAATGTAATTTATTCCTGTGATACAAAGCCTCTTTGCTCCAGTCTTCAGTGTCACATGATCCTTTCAGAAATCATTCTAATATGCTGATTTATTAATAGAATTATCAATGTTGGAAACAGTTGAGCTGCTTAATATTTTTTGGATTCTTTGAAATATTAAAAAAAGAAGTATTTATTTAAAATGGATAATAATGTTTAAAACTACTGTTACAGTAGTTTACTGTTTCACTACTGTTCAAAAGTTTGAGATCAGTACATTTTTATTCTTTCTTCTTTGAAAGAAATGAATTCTTTTATTAACCAAGAATCTATTTAATCATCAAAAAAAGTCACAGCATAGATGTACATTTTAGAAATGTTTTATATTTATTAAGCAAATGTTTTTTTACTTATTATCCATCAAAGAATCCTGAGGAGAAAAAAAATGGGAAAAAATCACAGGTTTCAAGAAATATATTCGGCTGCACAACTGTTTCTAACATTGATAACTCTAGTAATAAATCAGCATATGAGAAGCATTTCTGAAAGGATCATGTGACACTGAAGACTGGAGTAATGATGCTTTGTATCACAGGAATTCACACAGAAAACAGTTAGTATGTGTGCATTGCTATAGTCGTTCAGACTGACTACAATTAGTATAATCACAAATACCATGGTGAAGCTGAATGGCAAACCATGTTTATGTTTGGTTACTTTAGTTCAACTATAATGATTTTATTTGTAGAATTTTATTTGTAATTTTGATAATTAAAACATATATAATGCAGAAATGAACGTGAGTAACCTTACCTGATACTGATATTACAATAGCCAACAGTTTACGTGTTCTGGCTCTTTATTTGTATTCATTTATTTCTTTTATATATCAGAATATATTAAACGTGCGTGTGATAAGAGCATCTACGGCATATCGCATTGGCTAAAACCCACAAAGAAACGGGTTGTGAAAAATAATATCTCAGTCATTGCATTCAGACTCTAGAATTATCACAGAGGTTGTGAGAGAAAAACACAGACATGGCAGACTCGGATGGGATTAAAATCACCAAGTGCATCTGTGAAACAAAACATTCTCTAACAACACCCTGTAATACTAGTCCCTTCCGAATAGGGCTTTACTTTTAGTCATTATTTAGGTAGCACACATATTCTGAATGCCTTTGGCAGAATTTAAATAAGCCATTCTAATCTAGATTAATCTATGCCCACCCCTAAAATATATAT
>JAUCNO010002886.1:0-10367 GCA_032353835.1 Enteromius viviparus | reverse complement strand
TTAGGAAAAGGGCCATCAGCTGTGTATGATTACTCGTTTCAGCGATCCTCTCGAAATTATGTTTAAACATTCATATAAACGAATAATCTGTTTATTTAAATAAAACTCAACCTCTGGGACATAAAAGTGTCTGTAGTTGATGAAACATGCATAAATGACCAAATCAAAGACCGCTGGCCATAAACTGTTCTTACAGAGAGGAACAGATAATCATATTACACACCAAAATGCTAATATCATCATGATGAGTGGAGCAAGAGAAATGAAAGGAGAAATAAACAAGAGCAAGAGCCGCTCTGGAATGGCAGACTGCATTCATTACTGCGATTCCATCACCGTATGGTCCAAGCATATTTCTTCATGGCCTGTCGCAAGCCCTGCCGGCACAAGGGCAGCCATGCAAGGGTTGCTTATGGCCTTAAGATAGACTAATGAGAAAAGCCCGCCTTACACTCATGTGCACACACACACAAACATGTAAGCTGTGGAGAATGCTACAGTACTAGTTCCTCATTCTGACTCAGTGGGGCATAACACGATGCATTGTTGCATCAAAAATGCAAGTTGGCAAGCAATACAATAGAGCAGAGGGCAGGGGGTCTTATGTCTCAGTAATGGAATAAAAAAAAGGGTTGTGAGGGTTTATGATGATATGTTGTATAATTCAGAATTAACTAAACACTTCTGTGTAAAAAAACTTTGTTTGACATTGTATGAATATGCAAGTGTCCCACCAGCTTATTCTGATTGGTCCAATATATTTGTTAAGATCCAATCAAAATCAACTTTTCACTTTCTGGTATTAGTATGCATATTTTATAAATACATATATAGATTCTTTATTTTTTATTATTTTGTTGGTGAAACAACATTATACATTCATTCTTCATATATATATATATATAATTTTTTTTTTTTTAACCCTCCCTGTTTAACAATTTGCCGTATTACAGCCATTTCCACAATTCAATTATAATCACGATATGTTATGTTTATTTATTTTTTTTTAGTACAAGAAGTAGCATAATATTATTCAACATCGCTCTCCACAGAACAAAATTCAGCACATTTTCAACCAAATGACCCTGAAATTCCCAAGCTCAATTTAAATGGAGCCCTTGACCTGGTCTAAATTCTCCTTGGTTTAATTTGGTACCATGGGTGGGACGACCAGATCTTTGTGTCAGCATTCCCTCAGCCTGTTTCCACAGCTACCAAAAAAGAAGAATGAGAAAGATAAATAGCCAGAGGGGAATATGACCTCTGACCTCTGACCTCTGTGACCATGTCCACTTCTTCAATGATGGACAATGTCCACACAGCCCTACCAAAATGCCTTTAGCCTATGAATGTTCCACTTTTTCTGGTTATTCCACATGGTCCAAGGTGGCCAGTATGTTCTTGTCTAGTATCCAAAACTGAATGGGTGTTTCAGTATTTTAAGGTGTCAGACAAATTGCAAATCTGCAGAAGCATCATATTTCAGGTGACCTTTACATATGATTCCCTTTGAAACGCAATTGTGGCACATAATGAAGACCTGAGGGTTATAATAAAATAGGACAATAAAAATGGATTGTCCTCATTAAGCAGGAAAGGAAAGGGTCCATGCTGACACAGAGAGGGTCGGTGTCCTGTTAAAAAATGAATTTTTATGAATAAAAAAGGATTTGTTGCAATAACTTATACTAGTCATTTTCCCTATTATAATAAATAGATAAGGAAAGAACACAGAACACCAAAAAGTAAGAAAAATATATTCCATACTACTTATGCACTATATTCCATGTTTTTCTAAAGCCATAGCTTTGTGTGAGGCACAGAAAAAAAAACTAGTCGTTTATTGACAGATTTTTTAGAGATCTGACTCAAAGAAATGATTCAATAACAATAGCCTTTTTCTTTTCTCATGACCATGCTAGTGAATAACTTTTGAAATGTTACTCACACAAAGCTATCAGATGGCTTACATATAAAATGCCTATTGCATGGACTGGTGCAAGTGTTGTAGCCTTGAAGCTTAAAGGCTCTGCAATATTAGCATGGAAACGATGACCATTGTGATTTAATGAAGACAGCATATTAACTACTTCTCTAAAACAATGCCATCAACAGCCTATGCTCATCTCAAGTAAAATGTTCTGAAGTCGTTTGACTTCATTTATTATAGAGAGTAACAAGTTTTCAGAGCACTGGTGTAGTACCTCAGCATTACTTTCACTCACACCCAGCCTAACATATTGCCACTGCGCTGCACAAACCAAACAACTAATGAGTAAACACAGAAATGAGTTGCTTTCACGGTCCTTTAATGGCCAGAGCTGGCCTTGGGGCACTGGGTTTTTTTCATGGTGATTTTACAGTGGCCCCAGTTTAATGCTGATCTTAATTAAGGTGAAACTAAGATCCCCAGGGGCCGGCGGCAGCTATCATTGCTGCTATTAAGTCACACTGTGGAGAATTTATGAGGCATCATGGGGCAAACAAAACAGATGTACTGAGAAGCACACAAACACAGAACCCACAAATGCGCTGGAATACAGAGACAAACTCTATTGTGTACAACCTCTAAATCAACAAGTCCTGCAGGGCCCCTGGAAACAAAAGCATCTCTTAAACTGCGTGACAAATAATTAATGTAAATTTGAAGAATTTAATGTGTATACACACTAATAGTTAGGCTAATATATGTTTTGACAGTGCAAGCATACACAAAAGAGGTGGGTTAAACACAGATTGTTATCATATATAACAATTCAAAGTGAACACATAGCAGTAATAATAATAATAATAGCAATAATACAATAAATAACAACAATAATAATAACAATAATAGTGATAAAGAATTTAGTATAATGCTTGTAATTAATATAGTTGTTATTCTGAATTGACAGCAACTTAAAATCATTATGTGTTAAATATAAAAAAAAATCTTAGCCATTCTAAGTAACTTAACATGTCTTCACACACCATAAATGCTCCATAACAGTTTTCAGTAAAGTAGATAAATATCTAATGTGACCTGCACAGTCTCTAATATCCTCTGAATATAATAGTGGTTTCTTTCGAGGTCAAGTCAACCTGGGGGATATCCGTTCAATCTAATCAAACCGTATAAATAATCCAAAGTGCATTTTCAAACACCTTTCCCAGAGCATGACTTCCAGAGTCAGCGGCTTCTTGCATTCGGTATAGAAGCATTTCACTGCCATGCTCAGAGTTTAAACACAGCCTAAATATCAGCACTGTCTTCTTAAATGCCACAACACCATGATGAACAACTACTCGCTGTTCCTCAATATTACAAAAAAGGGAAAGAATCCTCAAAAGAACAAGTCGGGGGGGAAAAAAATATTTTAAAGGTGAATGCGGAAAAGTCAAATGCGCAAGAATCGTCTTTGCAAATCGTTGTGGGATAAAGCAATCCAGGTCTGTTTGCAGTAATAGTTATCTTGACATGAAATATAAGCAGATTTCTGAACAATTTGAATATCAGGGTGAGCAAATGATGACAAGAAGTCAATTCAGACTCAATTCAAAATGTAACCTTTTCTTCCAAAACCAGAGCAGTAAATGCTAGAACTCATTCTGAATTACATCAATCATTAGAAATATGAGGCTCAAGCATGCTAATAGGATTTGGCTCGTCCCATCAACTCTAGTGCACTTCTGGGAGATGATATATAAAGATACAGTGATTGCGCCAGAATGAACTGTGTGATGTGAGCATTCTTACTCCTGTCTTAAGGGACAAGGACGGAGCAAAGAAGAGAAAGCAGGCATGAGGGGAAAGTGATAGAGAGATAAAGATAAAATAAAATGAGGGCACTTTGTGATTTTTCTTAGCTTTATCCTTTTCCCCATCAGAAAGCATGTTGGCTAATCTTCACAGCATGCTTGAGAAGCTCATACTATGTCCGACAGCAAAGCCGTAATGGAAATCTATGCTCAGGCCCTCAGGACTGAACAGGGAGAAGGTGGAGGCGTGAAAAGTAAACGGTTAAAAAAGGTTAGTATGCATTTAGAGCACTTGTGAGAGGGATTTCATTTTCTGTTTTTTTTAAATCATGGGGGGACACACCTCAGTGACTTAAGTACTGGTTATAAACTGGCAATTCTGTACATAAACCTGGATTTTCAAGAAAAAAGTCAGAACTGTGAGTTGAATAAAATTCACGGGGGTGGAGGGGATTACAAAGTCATATTTGTGAGGGAAAAATATAGAATTTTAAAATCAAATGTAATCATTTTAAGTTGAAAAAGTCAGAAGTGAAAAATACGGTCTGTAAGTTAAACTTGTTTAAGATCTTAAGGTATGTTCACACCGGACGCGAATGAAGCGTCAAGCGCAAGTGATTTACATGTTAAGTCAATGCAAAGAAAAATGCTTAATTCGCTCGATTCGCGCCGCAGGATGTCTATTCGCGTCTTTGCATTGACTTAACATGTTAATCACTTGCGCTTGACGCTTCAAGTTGAAAAATCTGAACTTTGGCAAAAATTTGCGCCGCATTAACCAATCAGGAGCTTGCTCTAGTAGTGATTTGATTACTAGCAAGCGGAGGCAGAATTCCGAAACTATGGAAGACAAAATCATCGTTGCTGTATGATACATCTTCGTACTTTAATAAAAACAGGAATAAAAAGGAAATATATGATAGATTAATTAAACCAGAGTTTGCCTATGAGATATACCCAAAACGAATACACGGCTCCGAAATCGGCGAAGCACTATCTAAATAGGCACTATCTTTTTTAATAAACCGCAGATTTGTGTTTTAAACAACTACATTCTCCCCTGAAATATTCTTAAAACTGCATTTCATGGCACAATAACAGCAATATTTAGAATGTTTTGCTGTTTTTCCCTCCACCAATGCAGAGACTGGAGCGGCCTGGCGAATTCGCATCTGTTGTACGCGCAAATGAAGCGAATTGTACGCGCGAATGAAGCGAGTAAACTCAAAATGTTCACGGTCTATCTACGCGCGAATAGCGCGATTTATTTGCGCAATTCGCGTCCGGTGTGAATGCACCATTACAATTTGTACCTTTTTTCGCAATTCGCGATGAGTTTGATCAAGCGATCTGGCCAATCATATGCTAAATCTGCCATCTTGCACCACAAACAGATCAGAAAGGAGATTAGATTAACTTTGGTGGACTTAAAATTTAAAATAACATCATCAATATTAACATCTTTGCTTGGTTTAAACAAAATACTTTCTGATGTTCATTCACGTTTATTATAGCAATAGGCTACAGTGGTCTGCCACGACTCATTAAAAAGCCACAAAACAATATTTATTATTTGAATTTTGTAAAAAATGAGAAATTTGAATGCTGAGAACTTGTATCATACCAGAAGTAACCTGCTTTGTCTTGTCTGTTGGCACATTGTCATTGTCACAATGTATTTTTAACTGCATTTATTTCTTTGCATTATACTTTTATATTTGTTTTAAGGAGTGTCATATTTCAATGACAAAAGGATATGCAATGAAATTCTTAATTTAAGTTATTTATACTAGTAATATGTATCATATAGGTTGCTCACAAAGAAGTAAATGTTCATAGAACAAAGCTTTTGTGCTTAATGGATGAGAAAATCCCACCTCATTTTATCTTCAGCTGATTTGTTTAACTCACATTAAACTAGTTATAATCAAAACGCATTAAAAATATTTCCTCAGCATTTGCACATGTAACATAAGGCATTGATTTGTAGTTTTCTTGGGTCTCACAATCGTTGCATTTTGTCCCTGCAGGTAGCACAAAAACAAACCCACACACACACACACATCTAGAGCACTTCACAGCAGGTGTAGTACCTATCTGACACAAGATTACCTCATTGCATCCTTCAGTGTTTGGAGACCGCTTATCTGTGCTCATCACACACACTTATCCACAAGCCCTTTGAGCGACACACACACACACACACACACACACACTCAGTTTCACTCATTCTTGTGGTTAATGAGTGTTAGCAGCAATCTCTCTCGGCATTAGCAACCCTGTCACTACAGATTAGCACTGCTAAACCCAGCCTCGTCTTCATCATGTGTCGCGTTTGCTCGCAGAAAAGTTTTGCAGCAAGCGAAGAGTTACTTGTTACAATCATTGCGCTTGTTTACATGTGACTGCGTTATAGGTGTGGAGGAAAGAGAGACAGAATGCAGGCTTGGAGATAGTGGAAGAAGCCTCACATATTATTTTCTTCTCCCCGCTGCTCAGTGGGAGATTTTTTTCCTCATCTCTTCGTAAAGCTGCATCTACTGTTACAGCAGCAGGTGCTGGAACCACCGACAAGCTCAATCCCCCAGAGAACAGCAGGAGAGTGTGAGAGCTCAGGAACACACACCTAGACTCCGGAACGATAAATAACATGCTCACACACTCTTCCGATACAGACACTGTGGTGTGCATCACCAAAAATAATACTAGATTTGGAGTTTTCTCACCGCGCAGTCATTTCCCACACAAGCATGATCATCATCCTTCTTTGACTTATTAGAAACAGCATCTTAGCTTCTACTCTTAAACTGCATATGAACTCGTATTGAGGACATGTGAAAAAGCGAGGTGAACCCTCATTAGGTATATGGCAGACGTTCACTGTTGAAGCCGCCCTGGAATGGATGGCCATTTTCTAGCCACATTGACAGCATGGAAGTTCTCACCCCCACTGGGCCTCTCATAAACATGACGCCAACCCACTGAGACCCGTGCTTTTGAAGAAAGAGTGTGTTTGTGAGTGTGAGGATACGTAAACAGTGCCGGCTAAAAATAGTGGTGTTTGCCAGAAATATGGGATTTATTTGCTATAATGTGCGACAAAACACTCCTTTGTCATACTGTTTTGTGAATGCAAGAAGTGGAGGGAAATACATTGTAAATGAATCAAAAGGGAAGTTTGACTCATTTTAGCAAAATGATTTGGTTCGGATTCATGTTGATATGAATGGTCATTTGAATTATTATAGGTTTCAGGTTTTTCAACAGAAACAAGTATGACAAAAAAAAAATATATATAAATATATATATATATATATATATATATCTTTTTTAAGTAATTTATTTTCCATCAAGTATAACAAAATACTACATCACTCAATGTAGGTTTTAAAACAAAGTTTGTGAATGCAACCAATCAACTAAAAGAATGCTTAAATAACAATAAATAAATAAATAAAAATTGGATTTATTTTAATAATATTTACATTATTAATGTTATTTATTTATTTATTTATGCTATTTTTTCATAATAAATCAACATAACAACTCAGCATTTTTTGCACAGATTAGTCCAAAAAAAAAAAAAAAAATCTTGCAATGCGGTTAAAATGTGAATGAATATTATGCTGTTAAAATTGTTTAAATATTTAAGTTGATGGTTTTTATTTTTATTAATGGTTATTTAAATATTATTATTATTATTATTATTATTAATGTTCAATTTGGTAATGTACAACACATATTGTTTTGATGCCACATAAGATAAAATACAAGACTTAAATCTTTTAAATAGATAGAACTCATCAAATCATAAAATTAAAAATACACTGAGGCACTTAATAGCTTTAGTGCATTAAGCTATTTGTAGTGAACTCTATTGAAATAACCAGGTCTATCATTAGCCAGTTCAGTGCTGTAGTCATTTTTGATCATTGCTATGCTGTTCAAATACGGAGGAATTACTCCGAATTCAATTAGCATCACTGCTAACAAAAGCTTGGCCGAGCATGAAAACAAAAGTATGTCACAGACTGTCCTGGCAGTTCAATGGCCGTCTTTGGGCAGCTGCCATCCCTATTACGGAAAAACAGCCCTCTGTCTGCACGGCCAATTCAGCAGCTAACATCATAAGCACTGAACCGAAATGAAGGCGAAGACAGACAACTAAATAACAGAATGAAAGCGAACGAGAGATCGGAGGGATCCTAAATAACTCCAGCTTCTTGAACTTTCGCAGATGAGAGTACAACAAGCACACACAAGCCACTATAGAGAGTTAAACAGCCAGCCGAGTACATCAAAACACCACTAATCAAAAGTTTTGCTCCTCTGTCTGAGGAAATAAACAACTGAAAGAGAACATGACTCTTGTGTTTTCTGAGGCACTGTTTAGTCTAGTGTCATTGAAGCTCTTGTATGGCCAGACTTCTGACTACTGGGATAATCCGGTCATTTGAGTCACTGGCTTGAAACACTCACTTGATTTATCCGATAAGTCCATTACTAAGATACAACACAATACTGTATAAATGATTTAAACCAACAGCTTCAACTATACAAGCCACACAAATATAGTAACATGTCTCTGTGACCTTATTTCTAACATCAGAGTACTCACAGAAGTTTTCTTTATAATTTTTTGGGGGAAATTTGTATGAATTCAGAATTTAAAATTGAATTAATAAAAATATTAGTGCTGTCAATCAATTAATCACGACTAACTGCATCTAAAATAACAGTTATAGTTTACATAATACTGCATATGTGTTAATATTATATACTCATTTACAGTAGTTAGAAATATATATGTATATATGTAAATATTTTCAATTTATATTATTTATATTATATACAGATATATTTAATATATATACACAACACATGCATGTGTGTGTATTTATATATGCATAATAAATATACACAGCACACACACACATATATATATTACGAAAACAAAAACTTTTATTTTGGGTGCGATTAATTGTGATTACTGTAATTGTTTGACAGCCTTCCAAAATATTTCATAAGCGCATGTTCATCAAGGCTGCAAAGCTGTTTATACTGTATTCTTGAAGAACTGCTTTGTATCAAACACACATTTATTATGTATACATTAACTTTTATTAACCTTCAATGTTAAAAAAACACTTGTGCAGCTTAATATTCATTGTATTTTTTTGATGAATGCATAGTTCAAAATAACAATTTAAATTTAATCGAAGTCCTTTGTAACATTATCAGTGTGTTTACTGTCACTTTATAGCATTTGAGTCTAGCTGAGTCTGTCAGAGACATAGATGTTGGAGAACATACAAGAAGGAATCAAAGATGAAATCTCAAGATTGTTTTGTGTTAAAGGGTCACCGACTACATCACAGGTGAACCAGCTTTCACAGCACAACAATGTCCTTCCAGACACGTTCTTCTCCATTTACTGTAGGTGGCATGCTCTCCACTGGCCTGTCTGACTGCAGGCCATATTCTGCACTTTGAAGCTAAAGATTTCACCTACACTTCTTTCCTCCTCCAGACTAGAGGGGTCTATGCCCTTCATGGCTCCTTCAGGGCAGGTTAGCCTGCTTCAAGAGCCTCTTCGTCCCCCCACAGGGATCAGTTGACCCCTGCCGAGAGGAGCAGGCTTACTGGCATTAGACTAAAGCGGTGGTACAGCTCTATTAGCTGACTAATCTGAAATATCTAACCATTATTAGTCATTTAACAGTCAATGACAGCTGGACACCATCCTTTACATATTTCTTTCAAATATGAACTCTGTGACTGCCTTGTCTCCCTCAATCTTTGGAACTCTCAATCACTCTTGCTCTCTTTTCCTCTTGTTTTCTCTCATGGGTGAATACACCCAGTGTTCTGGCACATCCTCAAACACAGACACTGGACCTGTGGGTAGTTTTGAGGGCTAGAACTCTCCCGGCATGTTTAATGCAAAAGCAGAGGCTGAATACTTTTGATAACTTTCAGACAACGTGACACAAGTGCACTACTAACTAGAGTAAGATAAAAATCATATGCAAAATAAAGATGCCACATCAGGGGCCAGTATGAGGTATTTGAAATTAGTTTTCCATTGACGCTGAAACTTTTACAATAATTTGTCATGCCTTCTATATTGTTGTAGCAAACACCACAGCTGGTTATAAGAAATAAATAAAAACGAGTTTATCGAAAACATTTAATACTGATTACAAATATTATAAATATTTATATGCATTTGTTTCCAGACAAAATTTTTTTTTTACTGCAAAAAATATTTTAACAAACAAAAACAAACAAACAAATAAAATACATACACAATAAATACATAAAATATTAATAGTAATAATAATTTTAGTTTCGTATAGGGAATCATTAACACAATCTACTAGCGTAGTACTTAACAAAAGTCTAGGTAATGAAATGTATTTAACAGAGAAGATCAAACGAATGAACAAATTAATTAGTACTGCCAATTACTTTCGATTAATTATGATTAATTGCTTATGATATAAAAAAAAAAAATATATATATATATATATATATATATATATATATATATGTATACGCATACTGCCTAATAGTAAATAAATAGCCCTAAAATAAATAAATAAATAAATATAATTTTACAAAAATAA
>JAUCNO010002885.1:0-10372 GCA_032353835.1 Enteromius viviparus | reverse complement strand
GTAATTTAATTTAATTAAAGAATTAATTTAGGGGTTTGGGAAAATTAAAAAAATAGAAAAATAGGGTAATGGGATTGGTACAATTAAGGGGATTATTTACATTAGGGAATTACCTTAAAAGGGTTAGGGGTTAACCTAAGGGCACCACTCACCTGTCTCTTGTCTCCTTGCAGGTTCCGGATGGCAGGACCGGCACGGAGCGGGACAGCACACGGGACCCCGACGAGGCACAGCGACGCGGCGACAGGTAGGGTGTTGCTGATGAAGACGGGGGACATGTCCGGGGCGGCAGGTAGGGATACCACGTGAATGTAAATTTTATTTATGTGTATGCATTGTAATGGTATGTGGGTGCAGGTAGGCATGTGATCTATGTGTGGGCATTTGAAGGTAGGTATGGGCAGGTAAGTATGTTTGCTATGTGTGCGTGCAGTTAAGGGGTAAGTATGGGCAGGTAAGTATGTTAGTTATGTGGGTGCAGTGAATGGTGTATGCAGGTAAGTACTGGGCTATGTGTGTGCGCAGTGAATGGTGTGTATGTGCAGGTAAGTATGGAGTGCGTGTGGGTGTGCAGAGAATGGTGTGTATGTGCAGGTAAGTATGGAGTGCGTGTGTGTGTGTGTGCTGGGGGCTGAGAGAGGTGGACCGTGGAGTGAGTTGGGTGAGTGAGAGGGTGCAGGGAGATGTAGGGAGTGGATGGAAGAGAGAGTGTATGGGGGTGAGAAGGGGAGAGAGGTATGAAGAGTGAGAGGTTGAGTGAGAGGTTTGGAGAGGGGCTGGGGAAGAAGGTACTGGGAGTGAGAGAGAGAGTATGGGTGGTGTGAGTGTGGCTGGAGAGAGAGAGAGTATGGGGTGAGAAGGGGAGAGAGGTATGAAGAGTGAGAGGTTGAGTGAGAGGTTTTGGAGGGGCTGGAGAGAGGGCTTTGGGAGTGGGTGAGTAGTGAGTGTATGGTTGTGGAGAGGGAGAATAGAGGGATTGAGAGAAGTGATGGCAGTGTGAGAGTCAGGAGTTGAGGCAGTGAGAGCAGAGAGAGAAGGGAGAGTAAGAAGGGAAAAGAGAGACAGGCTGCTGGGATTTCAGAGAGGAGAGGTAAATGAGCCTGAGGCAGTCTTCCCTAGAGCAGGGGCTCCCAAATGGAGAAATAGGCAGGAACCAGCAGCCATCAGGAAGTTAGCAGGGTAGAAAAAAAAAGAGAGCTTCCTGTTGCAAGCTCTTTTGTAGTATTTTCCAGAGGAAACAGGGCAATAAAATGCCAGTGCTTCCTGTCCCATCAGCCACCTGGGGTGCTGGCCACTCACATCCCACCCACGCAGTCACATGCTCGTTACAGCTAATCGTATTCCCGGACACAACTTCCAATCAGCTCATCGGTGCGGTCACATGTCTATTCTGTCCACACATGTCTCAGCATACATATGTCCAATCCTACTGTCTCTAGGTCACATGGACCCAGGAACCAATCACCTTAAGCCAGCCAGGACCCAGGAACAGGTTTTCCAAGGTGGCTGAGGCAAGAGTTGAAGGGGGCTGGGCCTACCCTCCTTGTACCAGGGTAATTACAGGGTGGAAGCTTCTAGAGCCCTTGGGCAGCTTCTCCAAGCAGAGAACAAAGAGTAAATTTATGGCCCCTGTCAAAGAGAAGGAGGGAGATTTGAGGAGCAGATTTGGGGAGAAGGGGGAGGTTCTGAGCCTATAGGTCAGCTAGGAGTTAAAGATGGAGTCTTGAGCCAAAGAATGCTAGAGAGTGGGTCTGTTTACAGAAGGCATGCAGCCACTTAGAGAGGTCAGAATAACTGGGAAGAGCTGAGACTCATGGAGACTGAAGGCAGAAAGCTAGGACTGACCTTGGATAATCAGGAACACTCTGAAGTAGCAGCAGGGCTTCTGTCTGTTTAAAGGCACTACTTGCAGGGTAACATGAGAGGTGCTTCTAGGGGCGCGCAGGATTATTGCAGGGGTCTCAGGTACAACATCTAGGCAGTTTTAAGGGGTGCAAAAGGCAAGTTAAGGACCTAGAAAAGAGACAGGACCAGTGTAGACCATGAACAGTGGGTGACAGACTAGGCTAAAAGGAGACAGTCAGCGCAGGGGTGCAGAAGGGAACTAGGGGTACCTGGGAAGGGTGCAGGAGAGACAAGCAGAGATCTATTTACTAAGAAACACAGGTCCTAAAGAGGTTACAAATACCAGCCAATGTGGCACTGAAAATACCTGGGGACGCTGGCGCAGGGGAAAACAGAGCAGAGCTAAGTAGTGACGCATTTCTACTTGAAATACAGGGTCAGCAGTGATGCAGGTCTAACAGAAAATTTTAAAATTGGAGGGGTGGTAGAATTGGGGTCCACAATATCCTCCTCTGGTCCTTCAAGGGCCAACTTACATTGAGCCCTTGCTAGGACCAAACTTCTGCACAGGGCCTGACAGAGCAAGTGTACATGATGGAGCAAAGAACCATGACAAAATGCTAGCACACAAATACCGTTTTAACTAATTTTAGGAGCTATGTCTGAAGCGTCTTCTAATGCCACAAGGGGGCGTGATATTTACCTGTTTTATATTTTGTTTTATATTTACCTCAGGGCGTCCGGCGCAAATACACGTCATCCCAGTTCAACCACATGCACCTCTCCAGTGGGGAGCGGCAGCCTGAATGCCCACTGCCAAAGTTTGTTACAGCACTCTCTCTGCTCAGCGGTTTCAGTGATGAAGAAAAATAGTTCTAATTTTTTTTTTTTTTTTTTTCGGTTCTGTTTCAATGTCAATAAATTTCATAGTCCTTAGCTCAGCGAAACGGGCCAGTGGGGTTTGCTGTTCCCACTAGCAGAAAGTCTTTGAAATTGCATGCAGTCTTGGGGACTGCAGGTCGCAGAGATCCCGTTCCTTTTCCAGAGTGACGCGCGGCTTCTTCCAAGTGGCAGGACCGTACTCGGGGATTACTGTCTTGCGCAGGTCAGTCTGTAGGTAGCGAAAGGTTTCCTTCAGGAAGCAGCTGCAGCGGGAGGGAGTCCGGTGAGGGCGAGATGTCCAACTGGATACAGAACGACGCCGTCCGGCCGCGGGAGGATGGAAGTACCTTGTTCCTTGGGCGTCAGTGCTGGCGGGCCATTTTAGGGGAGCAGTTCCTTGGCTCCGGAGGCAGGCCAGCTGATGCGATGGTACTTGATGCGCGGGCGTTTTTCTTCCAGATGGGTGCAGTTCCGTGCAGATCTTGAGGTCAACAGACTGTAAGAGCGGTAGTCTGAAAAAGAATAGTTCATGGGCCATTTTAATTGCGAGCAGGCCCAGGAAAGTTGCGAAGGCAGAGAGTGCAGTGCTGGTTGTTGGCGGGCAGTGGCATGATCATCCACCTCGGGTACTCCCTCTGGAGCAGTGCAAGTGATCAAGCTGAGAATCTGTGGACATGCGTCGAGGTCCTGGGGGCGGTTCAGAAACATAGGCACTAGGAACAAAGAACAGATGGTAAACATGCTGTCAGGGATGCGAACATTGCAAAATACAAACACATTTTAAAACGAAATAAATGTAACTTTTTTTTTTCTTCTTCTTCTAGAAACAGTTGCAGCCAATGGGGAAAACACAAGAAATTTGATATAATGACAACGGGAAACCGTTCACTACTTAAGCAATGGCAAAATAAATTACTGACCCTTTGAAACTAGAGAACTGGGGGAGGAAATGTGTCATATAAACAAACAAACAATCACTAAATGAAGAAGTAACAGTCTCAAGGGAACTTAATGTTAAAGCAATCACATTTTAAACAGTGAAAATTCCAATGGCATAAAATGTTAAAGAAAAACGGTAAAGGCACGTAATACTAAGCAATGGAGAAAATGACGAAATACAGTGTTTTACATTCTTTGCAAGAGGATGAGGTTCTGAAATTTCTTGGCATTTGCACCAGAGGACAGGAATGTGTGCACTGAGAGTCCATTTCTCTCCTCCTCTTATCCTGGAGATGCTCTTTGGGGACAAAAGGGAACCTTTGCGGCAGTCTGTGTAGGTCAGGGAATGCCTAAAATTGTTCACAAAACAGTTGCAAAGTGATAGCACCAGGCAGGAGGGAGCAGTCTTTGATGAACAAGGCTGTGAGGAACACGAAAAAATGGTGGCAGAAAAATGCAAATGTATCTGGGAGCAGAGATGAGTCACTGGGGAAACAGAGTTATGCTGACAAGGAACAAGCAGGGTCCAGGGAGACAGTCTGTGGTAGAAAATGAAGGCAGTCCCAAACAGAGGTGCAGTCTATGCAGGCAGTTTGAAAAAATGAAGGCCAGAGACCATTTTTGGGTGAACGCAACGCACTGCCAGAAAACAAGCTAGGCTCTAAAATGTTCAGAGCTGTTTTTCCAAAACTACAGTTTCTAGCTGATCCAGTTGCAAAGCGGAAAAAAATGGGGAAGGCAGGTTGGCAAAAACAAAAGGTGGTGCATTATTCAGTGGTGAGCACGTGCAGGATAAGATGAAAACATTAGGGGACTGCTGTACTTTTAAATGCGGCGCAGGCCACAGTGAGATGCAACGCCAGAGTACAGAGTCAGGTGCGGTGAAATGACAAACATAAATGCAGAATGCAGAGCTGGTGAGATGCAAAAACAGGGAAGTAGGCAGCGGTCAAAAAAATGCTAGGCAGAAAAGCAGTGGGCTGGGAACCAAAGCGGACGAAGGACAAAATACAAAATACAAAAAGGCAATCTTCCCAAAAATTGGACAGCTGGCAGGAAAAAGAGATTAGCAGTGTACCTGTGCTGGGCTGTCTATTGAAAAGCTGGCGTGTACGGCACTTACCACCATGTATTCTATGTTACCTATTTTGTGGGCAGAAATTGGTTGGAACTGGACGGGCCACAAAGGAACATTAAATAATAGAACAGAACCAAGAGAATCTGAAGGGAAAGACAATCAACCCGCTATCCCTTTAACCATTACAGTGTCGCCTTCCATGCTGCCATGGAAAGCCTTTCTACTTCTGGCACCTAATGAGCCATAGAAACAGTGGTGGGTCAATAATCCGCCTCACCACCTTACTACAGTGTCTCTCAAGCCAGGACTTTGTTGACCATTCAGGGCCAGAGCTAATCTTGTCAGAAGCAGGGACACAGTTCTTTTCCACATGTAATTCCCTACAGAGAAGTCACTCTCACATTCCAGACATTACCTATTCTGGCACATTTCAGCAGAACTAAATGTCCAACTACTCACAGTACACACAGAGACACTCAGGAACCAGCTGTACCATTTACGCATTATTTGTGCCGCTGGGATATGCTGTGAACTATAATTTTCATAAAGGGGCTGGCAGAGAAAAGGTACAGGACCGAGGTGGGGAGGTTTTAGGGGTCGGCTGCCTGTAGACCAAGGTATGAAACCTTGATCTGACAGTACTGCAGCTTGGCTGTGTGGCAGAGTGCCACGTAGCCAGTGTAGGCAGAGGGAAGGATCAGAGGGACTGGTGTTACAGAGAGGTAGAGAGACACGGATAGTTCTGACACCTAGTAATGATACAGAGATCAAATGCAGAGGCAAAATGGAGAGGGAAGATACACTAGGCAGGGAGCGCAGACAGGCCCACAAGGGACAGACATACTGGGGAACACAGGGGATAGAAATTCAGGCAGTTAGCAAGTGTCATAGGGATCAAGCGTGGGTGCACAGATAGATAGTAAAGGAGACACATGAGACAGGGTAGACAGGCAGAGGCGCAAACAGCGATTATACACTGTCAGGGATGAAACCATTGGGACAGACAGGTAGGTGAGAATAGACGAGGCAGACAGATCAGGGGGAGGTCATACTAGGAGAGACAAAAGGGTGTTGAAGCGGACTAGTGACAGATAATTAGTACACAGGGCAGGCTACGCAGGGGCAAATAAACAAGGATAGACCGGGGTGCAACTACAGCTACCACAGGCGATACAAAAGGGGTGTTCAGAGGTTGGAAAAGGGGCCTTGTAAGACCCAGGTGGAAAAATTAAAGCGCTGGGTCTCTGTCTGCCAAACTGGAGACCAGCAATATATCGGTGCCATAAAGGCCTGCCAGGATACTGGCTGGGGAGTTGATCAGGGAACTGGTCCTGGACCAGACAGCTAGACTGGTGACCCATGGCTGCTGGCGATCAGGAGCAGAGGCAGAACCCACAATCACTCCTCATTCACTCAATTCACTGACAGCCTTCAGGGGACTGCCAGACTCCAAATGCAGTGGCGCACTTCCAGTGCACCACTATAAAACTAGAGAGACTGAGGCACGCTCTCTAACGCAGGGACACTCAAATGCCACCAGAGCTTCCTAATGGCAGGAAATGACCTGGGTCATCTCACTGCAAACACAGAAGGAAAGGCGGGGAACAAGGAGCTTCAGACCAGCTGATGCACCATAGACAACACAAGGGCAGTGACAAACTCCTAGAGACAAAACAGGGGGAACACAGATAATCGCAAGTTGTTGCCCAGGTCCCGCCCCTGGAGCAGATCTAACCGTCTGGTCGGACCTGACAGCAAACCTAGAACAACCGCCAGAACCAGGTTCAGGCAGTCAGATCCAGGCAGGCAATTCAGTCAGAACAGACAATCCTTCCAGGGCAGGAGACAGGCAGGTGTCTACTAGTTTCTACCTAGTGAACAGGTTCAGTGTACAGTTGTCTGCTGGGGCAGGGGAAGTGGAGAGGCGGTCCACGTACTCACATATTCTTGCGCCGGCACTCAACATTCGCTCTCAACCAAGCACACAGGGAGGGATGCAGACAACAACTTACTGATGTTCGCTAACCAGAAAGGCAGACAGGTCTCCTCACACCTAGTGTGTGAGGAGCGAAGACGTCTTTACAGGGGAACAGGGGACCAGGAGATCAGGGGAACAGGAGATCAGGGGAGCAGGGGAGCAGGAGAACCGGAGCAGTATCAGTTCTGAAACGAACCCAGGAGCTTGCAGAGTTCCGGTGTGTACTGTCCTGGTGGAGAGCACTTGCCGAACACTTGGACAGAATAGGGGAGAGGTTGCTAATGGGAGGGAAGGGTTCAAGCCACCCAGATAAGCAAATCAGAGAGTCCAAGTCCTCTCTTCAAAGGTACCAGGGCCGGAATTAACTCACAGATACCACCTCGCCACTCCAACTCTATGAGAGTCAAGCGAGCACAACTGCTGACAGGGTCAGGGGTCATGACTGTATACAGGCCGGGTTATGGACATAATTATTAATAGGGTATATGGAAAATGAACAAAATAATAAACACCCAATTCTGACTAGCAGGCGAGGTAGGGAGCTTTTCTGACAGTCCGGGGGCCGTAATCTGTCAGGTATGCTCAGAAAAGAAGGCTGTGCCTGTAGCAAGGGTGAAGGCTGCTGCCAGGTAAACTATATGCAAGGGAGAAAGGAGGCAACCTGATTACAGGTAACTTCCTACCCGAGGTGTTTACAACGTGGTCCTCTACAATGCCCTTCACGCCAGATCTCTAAGAGCAAGGCAAGAATATCCCCAGGGTATGGCAATATTCGCAGCAATGATTCCGGGTTATGGACACAAACATACAGGTGATTAATGAGACTTGGACTGGGTTATTTATCACAGAACTAATGTTGTCACGAGCAACATGAGTAGTATATCACGAGTATACTGGGGAAGCAGTCACGGGCTACCTCTATCCCCTCACCTTCTAAGATGAGGGTAGTTATGGGCACTGATGCCAGTCGCTGCTGATCAGACAGGGATCGCTCAGTACAGTTTTGTTTTGCCAGGAGCAGTTTTTCCTAGGGGTGGAATGTGGGAGCCCTGTTGGGCAGAACAGTATTCTCTTTTTAAACAGACATATTAAAATGTACCTCAGTCATCTCAAACAGAGGCGCCCAGTGGGAGGATGTCTGGTTCTGTACCAGGCTATTTCTGGGCCACCCCATTCTATTCGCACGGGAGCTCTCACTGTAGCCAAAGGGTCAGATCCTAGGCTTACACTGTTACTCACCTCACACTCTCACGCAAACACACACAGGTACTACTTTCCACAGTAAAAACAACAACTACATTCCTGAGCCAGTGTGATGTACACAAATTGACCAGTGATGGACCAGTCACTCCGTGCACACCCCATCAACCAGAAATGCAGACACTCAACCAGAACTGTGAACCCCCCTCCCGAGGAGACATGCCCTCAGGTTCCCTAGGAACCTGTAAGTAACGGCGATGCTGACTGGTCAACCAGTCCTTACCTGTTCCAGGGGTACCTCAGCGATGGTTAAATAGGCTGCCTGGTGTTACCGGATCAGCAACTGAAGGAAACAGAGACAGACAGACATTAGAGTTCAGAAATGGAGCAGTTTAAGACAATTTTGAAGTTAAACGGTCATGGTCAAGGCTGAACTGACTGGGCACGGGTGCTGGGGGAACTCGGGGGAACTCTGTGGTGCTGACTTAGCAGGTGCAGACCGACTACGGTTACCATCCGCAGTCACGACACCATTAACTGTGGACTTTTTCTGGTAGGGAATATCAGGACGTGGAAGAGAGGGAAAATGCCACAGTTCTGGTTTGCAGAAAACTATACCCTGACGTTGTGTTGTGCAGCTACAGTCCACGCCCTACTTACAGATGGCCATGAAACAGATCAGAGTGTGCCTAAGGCATGTCACCCTAGTGCCCCACACCAGTTGCATAAGACAACCCCCAGTCAGTTATACAACAATACCACTACGACCAGATAAATACACTAGTATTGTTACAGCCTGAAAGAAAGGCAGACCAAACCAGGAAAGGTATAAACAAGATTTATTTTGAGAACAATTAATGCAGTAAGAGAATTTGAAAGGCAAAATAGGAACACACAGTTATCTCAATGGCAATGAGCAATAGATAATGTGAAACCAGTGAAATAAGCAGTGAAATGGTGGCCAAAACGCCAGGAGCTAATAACAATGATAAAAACAAAATTACGTTATGGGACCATAGATGAGCACTGGTTACACTAGGGCCAGACTGGAACACATGAGACAATTTACACGGACAGTTACATGAGGACAGGGAACCCTATTTACAAGCGACAGGGCAGAGTTACTTTGAGGAAAACTACGGTGGTAAGAGCAGGCCAGGCCCTTATGCAGGTAGATTACACAAGCAGGTCTCAAAATGATGCACCTGGGTTACGCAGAAACACCAGCACAGGCAGATTATCAGTCCTAGAGATATGGCTGGCCCACGGGTGGCAGTGCCAGGCTATGCCACCAAGCTCCTACAATAACACACACTGACAGTCAGGAGCCACCCAAGTATGCAGATACCAACCCCCTGTAAGACCGGAAGCTGACGTACTCACACAGGCTAATCCTGACACTCAGAACGGGCTAACCTACAGAGAAACGCTAAACCCTGTCCCAGAGAACACTAAACCCTGACAGACATACAATGTGGAGAGAGTGCCAGGTCTACAGGCACAGCTAGGTGATGCGCACAGGCTCAAGCTGAGGTTATTGCGCAAAGTGGCACACACACTGAGGAGGGGTGCCCAAAGCTACAGGCAAGGCTCTGAAAAATTACACAAAATGCACAGGACCACAGGCATAACCCAGACAGGAGTCCAAGGACGGCATCCCAACCCCACACACACAATAATTCTACAGGTGTATTCAAAATTCACACGCACGCAGCGCAGGGAAGCATCCAAAAATGTGCACCTGAGCACCAAGCTAAACTATGACCCAGGTTACATGTGCGCTGAGCTAAGAAGGCACACCAGTGCGCGCGCACACACACACGCAGACAGGAGGGCACACAACCACTGGGCTACAACCCGCACTCTACACACCAGACTCCACTACTAATCAGAAGGTGCCAGAGATACAACCGCACAGGACCCCACCACACTATGCACCAGGTCAGGCCTAGACCTACGCGGGATTACACATACAGTTACTGCTATCACCAACCCCAGACTAGCAGAGACGGTGCCCAAGAGGAAAAGACTAAGCTGACCTGAGCCCCAGATTACATATGCGCTAAGTACTAACTGCGCACACTAACGCCGGGCTACTACGCTAACCTCTGGAGTGTCAGGGCACCCAGAGGAGATTGCACCAACCCGCACAGGCAGACAGGCATACACGAAAATCCCTGGGCAGTTTCCCCAGGCAACCACACAGGCAGAGCAAGAGATAGCAGGGCAGACAAAGAGAGAGAGAGAGAGGGGAAAGAAAGAAGCCAGAAGCGGGGCGAAAGGTAAGGAAAGAGAAAGGAAAAAGGAAGACAAGAGATAAAGAAGGAAAAGAAAGACAGACCAGGGAGAAGGAAGAGCGAGAGAGAGAAAGAAGAAAGAAAGAGAGAGAGCGGAAAGAAAGAGACAGAAGAGAGAAACAAGAGGAAATACTAAAAGAGAGGAAGAAGGGA
>JAUCNO010002884.1:0-10372 GCA_032353835.1 Enteromius viviparus | reverse complement strand
AGTATATATATACATACACAAAATTAAAACAAGTTTTACACCTATTTTTTTGATAATATATACTTTAGAATTTGATTTTTAATGCGTTGCTTAACAATTGTTTGTAATTAAAACTTACTATGTGAAATGACACAGAACATATTTTTTTTGTGTATTTGTGACATTCTGCTGTTAAAAAAGGTAAAACTAAAATAATTCCCTTGAAGAAACATAAATTGAATATTTTGTCCAATACTGTATATTAAAACACAGACTGCATAGTAGGAAATATACTGTTTTTATTTATTCATTTGTAACTTTTGCGTATGGTCATTGCTCATGGTGCTGTAAGGAGCTGCTGGATGTTTATCAGCCTCTTATCACCTCTCAGAAAAAAATGTCTGGCTGCGGTTCCCAGAAACTGGAGCTTTGTAGCGTGTTCAATTTTACAACAAGTGTCCAAGCAATCCTCCCGAGTATCATGCAGGCTCTGATAAAACGCTGGCCGATCGGTGTCTGGGTTCTCTCCGTGCTGCAGGAACAGGACTGATAGGAGCTCTCTCACTCTGATAATTAGCGCTCAGCTCGTCCTCTCTACCACATTAGAGACGTGCCCCTGAGAGCAGCTAGTCCTTGTCACTCTCTCAGGGCTTAGTGATGATAATTATCACTTGTCCCAGGCAGGGCAGCTCTTGTTAATGTAGCTGTGGTCTTCACTGGTGCAGTGCTAACTAGGCCTGGTCTGCTCAGCCACCCAGCAAAATATAATTAGGCCGAATTCTCCTCCGAGTCGGAGACTTCCTGGTCTGTTGGCATGCGTTTGGCTCATTTTATCCCCATCTTCCCTCTTCCTTCGCGGCTTATCAGTCCATCCGTTGCACTTTATCAGGCGGCAAGATTTTCTAAGATAATTAAAAGTTAGATGAAAATCCCGTCTGAAATATAAAATGATCCAATTTACTTTTATTATTGCATGTTCCTGATCTAATTATGAATGCTTTATTGTTGCATGTTATTCTGTTGGGTCTCTTCCATTGTTTTGGCTCAGCTGACACCACTATTAAATAATGCTAACCAACAGCCAAATATCCACTGAGGCATCATTTTAAAGATATATATTGACTTAATTCTGTTATATGACGTCCTCTTTCTATGTCCTCATCATTTCCCATGGCCTGTGAATTTGGTCACTGATTGAACATTTAACATGGTAAAGCAATGCATTATTTAGATTGACTTGAATAATTATATACAGAACAATATTTGTTGAAAATCATGATAATCTTTACAAAAGATGCAGCTTTTATGGATTTTAACTTAAAAAAATATATATCTTTTAAGTTTGACACTCTTTGCAACTTTGTTATCTATGCACTTGTACAGCTTGTAACACCCTGAAGAAAAGGAAAACATGAAATCATGTTTGATTATGCAAACTTGTTTTTTGATGCTCATGCAAGGCATCCAATCAATAGCTAAGACGGTGATGTTCTCAAGAAACGACTGCTACATCTGTGTTGGTCTCCATTTACAAGCACATCCTCGTCAGTCCTGAGGCAACAGACTAAATGTGATGTTTGTCTGGTCGAGACGCTTTCTCCTTCATGTCGCCAGTGGGACCCTGCAGTAAAGTCTATTGCTGTAGGCTGTTTGCGTTGCTTTACGCAAGAATGGGTAATGCTGCATTGTCATTATGCTCAGTGCTTCCCAGCACGCACAAACACACCACATGTGCATCATCGTACGTGTCCTGTTCACAATCACCTAGCGTTGTTTTATAACTCTCGACCCTGCAGAGAGGTCTCAATCGCCTCCGCATGCACCCTGGCTCTTTCAGAACAGCTGGAGAGAGGTAAATTAGTACCGTAAGCTGTTTGATTTGGCATTTGAGAGATTAGGCTTGGAGGACACGTGGATCTCCTCCACTGGGGTGTGATTCACTGTGGCAGGTATTTGCATGGCGATGATGCTCATCATTCATCCCTGTTGGGTGATGGGTAATGCATCTCGCTGGCATCCCGTTGGCAATCTCCAGCTCCTACTGCAGTCATCTATTTGGCCTCTACTCAAACGGTTACGTGAGTGTGGTGTTTCAGGGTGGCCTCACCAGTCATGTTTATCACCTTGAGGAGAGCAGATGCGTTTCGGCCCAGAGTTAGGTGCCAGTTGTTCTCTGGGGTATTTCCAAGAACCTTCTGCCAGGCTAATTCTGCTCGAGTGTCTCTCCAAGTCCTGGACGCACAGCGAGCTGGACCGTTATAGAATCACAGAGACACAAAAGCAATGAAACCAGGTCCTCATGCATGCAGCTCCAGCCTGGATAAGATTCACAAACACAATAAGAGCATTGGGTTGACGTCAAGAAGCTTGGTTTAATTACATGATCTTAGACGTATCTTGGTGCACTTGTTTCAGCATTGATGTTTACCTGTAATGACTCTATTTTTATTCATGGTTGTGTTTCTGCAACACATTTCCGGCCTCTCTTTTGTGAAATGACTATTTTATGAGCTGCTCGTAATTTAGGGGAGACAAGCAGCAATGAGAAATGCATCATTACATAATAGGCTTTTTACTTTTATTTTTATTTTTCTCCATGATCCAAGGTTTTTATTGCTTTTCATGCACAACGTGCTTCAGAACTGTAAAACTTCTTCCCTTAGGATGAACCACAGTGTAAGTGCATTTAATTAAGTGCATTAATGTGAAATGTACTATGATTTTATTTATCAAAGAAAGAAAGAACCTAAGTATCATGGTTTCCATAAAGATATTAAGCAGCAAAACTGTTTTCAAATCACTGTTGACTGGCAATTATGCTAAACGGATAAGCTTTGAATTAAAGGAATAAATTACATATCCCATTATAATTTTTATTTTTATTTTAATTGTAGTAATGTTTTACAGTTTTTAATGTTAACTAAAAAAATATAGCTCCGGTAAGCAGAATACATTTATTTTATTTTACATTTAAGATGTACTATTCTAAGAATGAGTTACACAGAATTACCTTCAGATGAATATCAGTAACATACAGCAGGCCTTGATTAGTACTAAAATAGTCAAATTATATGGCATCAGTAGTTGTTCACTTCCGCAAGGTAATCTGAATTGCTTTCATAGGTTACAAACCCTATGATTCATATCCCGGATGTAAGAAAATTACCTTTTGAACCAACCGAAAGAATCAAACTCTGATTACAAACGAACCACAAAGCTCTAGTCTAAAGCCCTGAGGGAGGTTGAAATGTCCATGTAATTTGGTCAGAGGATGTTCATTGTTTCTATTAACTTTCCTTTTCTCAATCAAGTGACGATTCAGTTTAATCTTACTCAAGGTGGGTCAAAATGTCCTGTTGCTTTTAATTTTTTAGCCCTTTTAGATTTTTAAGTTTTTTTTAAGCTTTTACCTAGAACTTTGGCAGACAATCAATACCTCCATGGGAACCAAAGCAGCCCTTAAAATCAAACAGTTGATTGAATTTTACTGCAATGTACTCTCTACCCATGAATTAATTGACACAGTGGACTTCTAAGCAAAGACGTAATTCAGCTCAAACAACGCCTAATATGCTTCTGTAGCTCAACTGATGAACAAGTAACAGTTAGAAGTAAGTCACAGTTAGTAGGTTTGGATCTGTTCAATGCATGACACTAAAGGCTGGCGTAATGATGATGAAAAATCAGTTTTAAAGCACAGCAACAAATTGCATCTTAAAATATATTTAGAAAATTAATTTATTATTCTAAATTGTAATAATATTTTATAATATTGTATTTATGTCTGCATTTTTCGATCATAAACAGCCTTGGTGAGCATAAGAGATGCCTTTCCAGAAAAAAAAAAAAAAAAAAGTTATTTTTGTGCATTTAATGTGTACTATTTTAAGAAAGCTATATGTATATAATATTATTACACGCATATATTTTGTGTAAATTGTTATCAAAATCAATGTGGATCTGTTCAATGCTTCCTTGTAAAAAATAATGCATTTGGGCTAGACACTGGACATTGTGAACCTATTCGCCTGTGCTGAAAGAGGAACAATATGTGATATAAAAGCTAATGCCATCGTGTATTCTTGGAAAAAGTTCTCAGATTCGAGATGTGTCTGTGATTCTATTTCTGAATTCGTGACAGCAGCCCCTTAACCTGCCTCCCCTCTGAGACGCTGGCCATTAATGTGTAATGTGTGTGAGTTATGTTTGAAGCATGTCACTATAGACATCAAAGTGATGAATTCTGCTACTCATTAGTCAGTCCAAGCTAACCAGTATTAGTACTTGTCCGATGCTGTGAATGTGTGGATGTAGTGTAAAAGTTAGCAGCTTTATTTTATATAGCATAAAAAACGCATGCTGCTACACTGATAAACTAAAATAATTTCAAAATAATGCATTTGTAATCTAATTTAAATATTATAATATTATAAATGTCTTAATTATTTTTCTTCCGATTATGTATGATCATATGTCAAACTTTATTATAAGCCAGTCTTTGATATGAATCAATCATAATATTTCTTGTTTTAAATAAGATTCAGAAATATTTTAGCATTGCAGCGTGAGGCATAATTTCTCCTGTTTTTTGTTTTAAGTTTTGGGAATATTGTGTATCGTGTGCAAGCAGGCGTTGAGCTTCAGGCCAACTGGGGCTTGAAAACAGTGTGAAATTAGGCATGACCGAACTAGTTATTTCCTTCATTTCTTTAGTACTGTATCTGCCAAAGCCTTGATGGACAGCTCACACTCATAAACCAATAATGTCTGCTGGGTATCAGCTTTTGAGACGTGTGATTCAGCACAAGTAAGCAGAGGAAGCTCTGCAGTTGTGTAGTTTTTTCATTAACTTTGATATGTATCTGTCTATCACACACACACACACACACACACACACACACACACTCTCTCACACACTGTTTTGAGAGTTTTATTGTTTACGTTTGCCCATAACCTGAGGGAAACTGAAAGAGTAGCTTCCTGCCACTCAAAAAAGCAACAAGTAATAAAGCAACTTAAAAAAAAAAAAAGGAAAGGATGCTTCAGTCTGCTGGCAAGTCCATTCTCCATGGGATGAATGACCTTCTGTCCCTGTACATCACCTAGGTCATCACTCACAACCAAACAGCTCTCTGCCATTGGCTGAACTACAAACTTGTATAGGTGTCAGTGAATGAAGACAAAGTGCTCTTAACGGAAGTGTGTAGGAATGTTTTTTTTTTATTTTTTTTTATTGACTATCCAGGGCTTTTTTGGGACTTTAAAATATTAAAAATCTCTTGAAAATCGGCACACATATTGGACGCTGCAGAGATTGTGACCTGGGCATGGCGCAGGGGCTCTGTGGTGGCCCCTGGAACATTTTCAGAAATAGCTCACACATACTTTCATGTATTGATATGAAACTCAGTACACATATAGATCTCAATGAGCTGAACAACTTTCAGTTCGCATGTTATAGACTGCCCCCAACAGGAAATTGGCTATTCAGGGCTGTTTAAAATACACATGCTGTGAAATTTGATATACTCCTTTGAGGATTTCCACCGGATTGCCACAAAATATGATCTCGAGATATTGGGGACGCTAAATTGCGAATGTTTTTTTGAAATCTCAAACGGTTTGCCCATGGTGAGTCAATGAAATTATGGCGAAAAACCAGAAACAGGAAGTGTCTAATAAAGTCCACATACATTGTCTGATTTTGATCAAACTTCAGGAGTGTCTTCGTTCGAGTGTGCCGATCGCATAGATGTGACTACTAGAAGTCAAAGTTTTAGCGCCACCAACTGGCAGCAGGAAGTGTTATTTTCAGAATCCTTTGAATTAAGCATCTTATTTATACTCAATTTGATTTAAATTCATCAGAATAATGGCAAAAAATGTCAGATGTAAAAGTGTTGAAGGGATATTGATACCGTAAATGCTGTTGCCATGGGAACATGTCAAACTTTAACATTTGTTTTCTGTGTTTTACCAAAACACCCTTTAACAAAATTATACAATTTCAAGAAGAAACAAGTAATTTACACCAACTTACTAAAATGAAATTGAACTGAAATAAAAGATGAATCAAAATATAGCAAACATATTGCAATTGTAATTTGGTTACCTACAAAAAAATAAGAGCAATTTCAACTCTTGATGATACTGCACTTAAAAATAACAAATTTAAGTCAGCAAATGAATTTAGGTTTTTAAATTGAAATAATTTTCTTTTGGTCTTTTCCTTGCAGAAAAATACTGTATAGCTTTTGAATCCTTGGGATATGGATATATATATTTTTTTTATTTACCATCTCCATTATAAAAATGAACACTATACAGTATATTCTGCTTCAGTAATATACTCTGTCTTCCAATGAAAAAAAATGGAACAAATTTTGAATGACAAGATGCCATGCGCTCAATTTGTGCATCGTTAAAACTGCATAATGAAGTTCATTAGCTGCTGTCAGGTGACAAATAAAGACTATATTGTAATTAACAAAGGAGTTTTTAAAAAACAATCCAGTTTGTTGAAACCCTTGGGTCAGAGGTTGTTGTAGAGACTCTAGAGGAGTTTCTGATCATGTTGTTGTAAAAGTAGCACCGGAATCAGTTTTTAATGTTTCTCTTTAAGGTCAAAGTCCAGGCAGAGGTCATTGTGAAGACTTTTATTGCAGCTAAGCTCCGAAAGCCTTTTTCAATGACTACTACTTTACCTTTTTATTGCAGCCACATGGGTTTATTTTGATGCCGTTTGTGACCCTGTGGTGTCAAACACGCGGGAGCTGAATCAGTGTTGTCCTCTTTATCAGCTAAATCAAGCTAAAGTTTTAAGGCTTTTATCCACCGTTTTACTTTCTGTACTAATTGTTTATTTGAACTAGAAAATGCTGCATTATATCCCCAGAAAGAAGCAAATTTTCTATCAGACTTTCTGAAATGCTATTGTGAGTCCTTTTATAGATGTGTCATGCACAGATTTGCATTAAAACCACAATCACACAGTGTGAGTGTTGATTTATTTGGATTCTCAGCTGCATATCTAGGACATGTTCCATAAATGAGGATCTGGATGCATGTTCCAGCATGTTCCCTGCTGCGCTCGACCTCATCTCATCCATATTGTGCCACACATCTGGAACTGTGCACAAGGGGTCACGGTTGGAAGATATTAACATGTAAAATGCAAGTTAGTATCTTTGTGAGAGCGGATGAGATCAGAGTCAAATGAGGGCATGAGTGAAAGAGGTGTACTGATTTTGACTGGCTGTCACACGTATGTTGAATCCATCATAAAGGCTTGTAACGAGGTAGAAATGCATGTATACAGAGTCTATAGAGTCCATACAAAGATTTGAATTAAATTTATGTGCAATACTACCAATAAAGTACAGTTTTCATCCAACAAAATAAATATCGCACTAAATATCGTTAAAACTAGGAAAAAGCCACTGGATATAATAATTAGAGCAAGCAGCCGAAAAACACAATAGATTCTGTTGCTGCTTTCGGAAGTAGATGTTGCTGTTTTACCACTCACATGTGTGCATAAGTTATTTATGCAATATTTCAAAATCTCTATAAGAATAGGTGGACAGAAACATAATTGTTAAGTTTTATGCTGTTAAATAAATCAGAGACAAATTAACCATGAGTACATGGTTTCACTGTCAATATCACAGTGGTATATATTTTAACCATAATATTAAAAAAATTTAAATTAATATTTTATGATTAAACGTTTGGGTCTGGAATAAAGATATAGCAATAAAAAAAAAAACGAAAACTGAATATTAAGAGTAAAAAATTAAAAGTTGTAATATAACCTTAATTAAAAAAAAATAAATGCGGTTGTCTAATGACCACACACTTTTTTTAGCAAATTGAATCAACAAGGTTGGTCAACCATTGAATGTATGATCTTAAACAGGGGTGGAAATTTAAGACTATACAACCTCCTGAACAAATATCTTTCTGTTACTCTAAATGTCTTTATTAACTCATCTTGTCCCTCCCTCACTTTCATTGTGCTCATTATATAGGTCTGGTAAGGCAGAGCTGTAATTTCACGGCTGAGAGAACGAGGTTACAGAAGCTCCTGTCATTAGTTCAATACAATATGTGAAGCATGACTCTCTTCACTCTGTGTTTTGGTCTGGACATTTAACAACAACAAGACTCACAAGAGTAGTTTTCAGGTGTCTCATTCCAAGATCTGAATTAACAATTCAAACAAAAGAAAACATTGAAGAATCCTAGTAGATATACAGTACCTAGACCACATTTTGCCTTGTGCCATCAAATGCATTTTAGTTGTGTCCTGTCTTGAGTAATTGGCCTGTTTCTTCTGAACTCCATGTCCAATCATCATGAAACTGACTATGCATTGACAAAAAGGTATTTCAAATAGGCGCACCAAATGTTATTGAATTCCCTCGAAAGGGGGCGCTATAACTAAACCACCCTCAGCCATTTAACTAAGGAAGTTCAAATTCGCCTGTACTGGGAAGCCTTGGCCATATTGTCTTTTTGGGTTTTGTTGCTTGTGGCTATATTTATCACTTTTGCCTCTTTGTTACGTTTTAGCAATCTGGAGGAATTGTTGATGCACCACATGTGCCTTTCTCGCTTTGATCTGTGGGCCAATTTACAGCCGCCTGATTGAATGTCGTTTCCGTGTTTCTCAATGTATATATTTTTATTTCCAACCGACAGGCAATCAAATGACTCTCGCCATTGGGTCGTCCTCCTTCTACAAGCCTGAACAGAGCCCAACAGAAGGACAGATGGATAGACGAGACCATAAACATAATCTGATTTTAGCGAGACAAGGTGAGAAAGTTCATTTCTAAAAGAGCAAACGCAAAACAAACCGCAAAGCAGTCAAGAGTTTCTGAAAGCAAAGGCCAAGCATGTCAGGTATTTCGTACTCGGCTCGTGCAACATTTATCTAAAAATACAAGATTTGGCCAAGTGAAGTATCTTATTTTTTTGTGTTGGTGGTGGTGATGTTGTTTTCAATCTAGTTTACATAATGGTCTTGCTGGAGGAGAGAAAAAAATCAGTAGACATGAATGACAAAAACACTTTAGGGGCAGAAATTGAGAATTTTCAGCTGATTTGCACTCTCAGAAATGCATTTGTATTCAGCTGGAAAAGACATCTTGACTTGTCATAAATATTAAACACTCTCAATTGGCGAATGCTGATAGATTCTCCCGCTCATCATTACCTGTATTGCATAAACCTCACTCAGCCAAACAATTTGAATTATAAGTATGATGAGGCCGAATAGACCATCTAATTGGACTACTTTGGAGCCAAATCCAGCTCTTAACGTGGGATTCCGAGAGTATCTGCATAAATTAAGGATAAGCTCTGGACACAGACCCTTATCTACTTAATTCTGAGGGATAACCTGAATTTATAATTCTTTCGACTCAGAGACGAATAAGTTGAGCGAGTGAGACTGTTGATGACAGAGAGAGAGGGAGCGTGGGCTGCTGCACAGAGCTGTTTTAATCTCACGGCTCCTTGGCCAAAGGTAGAGAGGTCAGCACAACCAGTGTTTTCTCGGTTCGCACTACAACAACAGACAGGAAAATAGATGTGAAAGTGCAAAAAGAGACATAAGCAGTTAGAGCAGGGGCCGCTGAGCTGACATCAGGTTTTGCTTGAATAAATGCAGTTTGTCTCTTTATAACGTCATTTTATCCATCAGGATTTAATCGGATGGTGTAAAGTACATTTAACTAATATGCTATGAAGGCTGTGTAGTTTTCAAAGTGCTGGCAAAATACCACATCCATAGCTTTGATGTTACAAATTAGGGGTCTCACAAAAAGCTATTTAACACTCACTGCAAAGCAGCAACCCTGTGAGACAAATATACACATAGAGGAGGAAAGGGGGAAAAAACACTTTGCAAAAGACCTAGAGCTCTGCTTTTGAACAAATCCTAGTGCAGTCGATCTGTTTATATGAGATGATCTTTTAGTTTGTATATATTTTATTTAGACTTTTTAATAGATTTTAGAGCTTTTTCTAGGATAAAATCACCATTGATTTCCAATAAAATTGTCTGTGTGAAATTGTTTTGTAAGCATACAAAAGCATTGT
This sequence comes from Enteromius viviparus, assembly GCA_032353835.1. NCBI lineage: Eukaryota > Metazoa > Chordata > Actinopteri > Cypriniformes > Cyprinidae > Enteromius > Enteromius viviparus. The sequence goes on along the minus strand of JAUCNO010002884.1, from coordinate 286 downwards.
GAATTGCAACAAGCATTTGTGAGAGAACACACAAATTTAAAAGCAAGGTACACATGCAAACAGTTCATTTGTGTGTAAAAAAATAAAAAAACTTTTTTTTTGGTTGTTTGTATTTGCTTTGTGAGCATTAAAATTTTTGCATGTGTTTGTGAGGAAAACGTCTCGGGTTACTTGACTGTAACCCTGTTCCCTGAAAAAGCGGGAACGAGATGCTGCGTGAAAACGCTAATGAGAACAGTCTTTGTTCGACCGGTTGTTGAAGCATGTGTGTCAAACACGCCAAAAT
>JAUCNO010002883.1:0-10379 GCA_032353835.1 Enteromius viviparus | reverse complement strand
ATTTTGAATCGAATCGTGGCATCAAGAATCGGAATCGAATTGAATCGTGAGATGGTAAAAGATTCCCACCCCTAATATGCTGCTCTAAAACCTTTATTATAACTTTCAGCATTCATAGTGCCTTCTAAACATGCAAGCTCCCCATACCGTATAAATGTCTGCACCCCCATAACATCAGATATGCTGGCTTTTGAACTGAACGCTGATAAAATGCTGAAAGGCCTCCCTTCTCTTTAGCCTGGAGGACACGGTGTCAGTGATTTCCAACAAGATTGTCAAATTTGGACTCGTCTGACCATGTAAAACTTTTCCACTTTGAAACAGTCCATTTTACTGAGCCTTGTCCCACAGGACATGATGGCGTGTCTGGACCATGTTCACATGGTTTCTTTTTTGCATGATAGAGTTTAGTTGGCATCTGCAGAAGGCACGGTGGATTGTGTTTACCGACAGTGGTTTCTGGAAGTATTCCTGAGCCCATTTAGTAATGACAATGACATCTGAGGGCCCGAAGACAACAGGCATCAAACAGAGGCCTTCGGCCTTGTCCCTTACACAGAGAAGTTTCTCCAGTTTCTCTGAATCTTTTGATGATGTCATGTACTTTAGATGATAAGATTTGCAAAGCCTTTGCAATTTGACGTTGACGAAAGTTGTTTTTAAAGTATTCTTTAAAGTATCTTTTTATGCTCTCTTTCACTGATTGGATATCATCTGCCCATTTTACTTCTGAGAGACTACCTCTTTTACAGTTAGTCAGTTAGTTGCTAGATGTTCTCCCAGCTGAATCTTTTCAAAATGTCTTGCTTTTTTAGCCCTTTGTTGCCCCAGTGCCAACTTTTTGCAACCTGTAGCAGACATCCTATTTCAAATGAGCTCATTTAGTGGATGAAAGTGTAAAATGTCTCAATTTAAACATTTATTATTTTCTATTGTGAATAAATTTGATTTGAAAGTGTTTTAGATTTTTATTATTATAAAAGATCTGGAATTTGTGTTGTAATACTAATAATATAAAAGCTTTTCTTGCATTTATTTCATTAAAATCTTTAACGATTTCATGGCAAAAAGACACATGAACCACTAATATTTTACATGCTAAAATTGTGTGCCACAGGTTATACAGCAAAAATTTGATCATGCTGATAATATAGAAATATGTATTACATGCGATATCATAGGCTCTAAAAGCAGTCTGCATTAGTCTGGTTGGTTGGAGATGTGAAATGATTGCCAGGGCATTTGAGCTGAGCTACAGTCAATCAGCGATAAAACTCATCACAGCAATAGTCTCATTAGGACCAAAGCTCATTACTGATGTGCTGTGGATCACTGTCAGTACATTTGTTTTATTAATGTCTGAGGTCCAGCTCCAAAACAAATAAATAAGCGCTCATTCTGATTTCTCAGAAATGATCACGTGAACACCGGCATTTGTTTTTTTTACTACTGGCTCTATAATGCCAAAATTAGACTTTATAGTGTACTGTGTGATCTAATCATGTAGCTAATGAGACACACTGTAACATTGAATGTGTAAATGTTTTTGTTATCTTGAGATGCGGTTTATACCGTATCTTGACCATGACTGCTTCATTTAAACCATAGACAAGAAAATCTTGTGGATTTGCATTATCATAAGCGTGATAAAATTATTTATATTATAAGTTTCATTTTTGGCTGAAAATTTCCTTCTAAACACAAAATATGCACTGATGTTTTTGCATGAATAATAAATGACAAGCGGCTGTTCAGACAGATGAGTTTCAGAGGCAGAACAATCCTAATATCTGGGTTTATAGGGGACGACTGAGACTGAACATTACAGGTTTAGCAGAGGCCATGTTTTTAATTAGAGATATGGAAATTTCTGTGTAATTCAGTCGAAATCTCTGACGCACACGTGAAGGTTTTCCAAAGAATTTCTCTGACCACTGGTAATGACAGTTTGCCGGACGTCCTGTGGATAAAGCAATCATCCAAAAAGAGGTTTATTGAATAGACATTTTAATCACATGACCAGACAAAACAACCCAGCGGGCTGCTGAGAGCACAACGTGAACCCCATGTTCATAGAAAACACTGCATGTGAATATTTGACTAATACTAAATATATAATATAAATACTTAATCTGAATATTATAATGTTAATAATATGAAATACTTAATATATGTAGTTTTAAAATAGATTTAATGTTTTTTTATTAAAAATAATTCAGAAATATACACTTAACTGACTTTCAATGTAAAAAGTAATTTAAAAAAACAGTGTAATATATAATATAAAAAATAATATGTAAAATACATCATATATACTACTAAAAAACATAGCCTACATTTTAAAATATTTCATAGAATATAATTTAAAAAAAACACAAAAGCTAATAATGAATTGAAAACAAAAAACAATACATGACGTTTAATAATGCAGATCTGCAGCACTTTTTTCCTTCAGTTATTCAGCTTGTCACCCAGCATGTTTAATGCTAATCCTAACCCGACACATTAGCCTTTCACACACACTTAATCACACACTCACACACACATGGCATGAGGCTTTGCCATGTCAGACAGAAAATGGGGTCACCGCTCTCCTCCCACTCCAGCCCAGACCAGGCCAGACCAGCGCTGACCCAGAACAGAGTCTGAATCTGAGGACATCTGGGTGTCAGAAAAGTGACGAGAAGAGCACCCAGATCTTCTCTGAAACCACATTCAGACAGGAAATTACCCAGTCTCCCAATCAAATGTTTCAGAGAATCCACTGAGGACACCTCCGTCATTTCATGCTGTCAGCGCTTTAATCTGAACAGTCAGCATTTCACAATGTGTTCTTCATTTCTTTTATCAAATTCAAATAAAGATAGAAACTTCTGAGCGAACTCCGTGATGCCGTTTTGCCCTTGCCTCAATATAAAGTCTTCAATTGTGCTTTCGCTCTCTCAGCCTTATTGCTATAAGTACTGCTTTCTGTTACGCAACCACTTTTACTGAAGATTTACAAACACTGTCCTTAATTCTACAATAATATCTTTGTCTCTCCATGCAAATGACCTCATTTATCAGCATCTGTTTCAAGTTTTCAGTTTTGGGGGAAAAAAAAAATTAAACCATGTTTTTCTGTTGCAATAAAATAAATGTATGTGGAAAATTATAGTACTGATAAGACATACTCGATGTTTATTGGAAGATATGAAATCATCAGATTTACTTGTTTGCTTAATTTCTTGTCAATTCTGTCTGTTACTGTAATTAAATTTTAGTAGAGCTTTATTTTCTCTCTTTAAATCAGGATGAACAAAACATCTGTTAGACTGGACATCTGTCTCAACAACATTCATGTGTGTGTGTGTGTGTGTGTGTTTATCTCATTATATTTATAGGAACAGTACAGTATGGGTATTTATGTGTAAACAGGAGCAAAGCTTGTTTTATCTATTTATTTTTGCTTACATCATGTATAAAAATCTTTATTTAAGAGTATAAAGCTGTAGTTGTTCACCCTTCAGCACATGTAAATCTGTGAGCCGTGTGCTGTGGGTTTGTAGACACAGAGGTCAGAAATGGCAGTTTATATGTGTGTGTTATGGATTTACTTGAAGTAATTATCTCACGTGTCAATCAGAGCTGCATTCAATACAGTCCACACCGGCACACCTCAACATATCACTACATTTGTGTGTGATTTGGACATTTCCCTAGAACTATTTTGACTCATTTGAGCTGTGCAGGGAAAGGTGAATGAGAAATAAAATATAAATGAGCTACTGGTTTACAGATAAACAAATCAAGTAACATTTATTTGTATAGTGCTTTTCACAGTACACATTGTTTTAAAGCAGCTTATTCATATTTATAGTAGTATTGCTATGTAACGCTCTATATGTATCTGGATAAAGTTGGACATAATTATATATTTTTATATAAAGAGCTGGCCAATAATATAGTTATATTTTGCGACAGTATAAACAATATTGCAGGTGAGATTTGCTATATGGAACAGGTTGGATTTATTGCAGGATGTGTATTTGAAACTTTTAATAAGTTCACTCTATGAATCTGATTATAGTTTTCTGGTTATAGTAAGTTTTGCATGAAGAAAGCTCACAGATTGTGTTCAGCATGTGTTGTTTTCGTGATGATTGTTTGATGGCCGTGGTGAGGTTCAGCCGGTGTGAGGCTGATCTGAGGACACACTTTTGGGATGCTGGTGCCTAGTTGTGAGGGATCTGGAATGAAAACGGGGAGTTTGCCTCATTCTTTCCGCCTGTGTGCATTCATTTCTCCCAACAGCACCAGTGCTGGAAAGTTCATTCAAATCATTTCTGACTCATTTTTATATGAGTGATCCAGCTACTGTGTGTGAGTGCATTTGTGGTGATGCTTGCATGAGGGGCATTAAGGGAGGGTGGAGACATTTGCCAGGGATTTGGTGGTTTAGTGTTTGTTTGCCCTTGACCCGAGTTTTGCTGGAGGTCAGAACAACCGCTGAGCGCTCAACATATTGCAGCTATTAGAAGATCTGCAGTGGCTTTTCTGTGTAAAAGGGTATTATAGAAGTAAATTGAGCGGAGTGTGTGCATGCATATGTGTGTGTGTGTGTGTGTGTTTTATTTATTAGAGAAAAAAATAACTATTTAATTTGTGTGTTTAAACATAAGCAAATACAAATAAATAAAACCCCTTTATTTAAAATATATATTATGGAATGAGGAGTATTTTAGCTGGGAAAAAATGAAAAAAATGTCTTAAAGGGGTCATATGATGTGATTGGAGTGGCCAGCTATTCAGTGCATTGTGATTGGCTAAATACCGCAAGCGTTACAACCTCTTGGTGAATGGATAAGATCCGTTGCGTAAAGAAAGAAGGCGGAGCTATTATTCTTGCTGTAGTGTGGATGCCAGTGCCATGTTAAGGAGATGCTGTGTCTCATTATAAAAGTGAAACTACTTTGTTTGTGCTTCCAAAAGAGAATACAACTAGAAATCAGTGTTAAGTTAAGTTACACTGCTCCAGAACAGTTCAACAGAAATATTAGAGTGTGTTTCCTAACCTGGAGAGTATATGCTAGCTGTGCACAGCGACTATAAAGTAGAGGAATATTCCTCTTGAAGGACAGTCTGGCGCTTCTGACTCACAAACTTTAAGTAAGTTACGTCTACTTCTTAAAGAACCTGCTACTTACCATAAGACAAATACGATAGAGATGCATCTTAAACTTTCAAATGCAGTAGGTTTATTCAACGTGTATATATTAATCTGCTTTTATTGTTTGAATAACATTAATGACGCTGGTATATCAGTAGCCTATTTAAAGCTGCTGTCCCTTTAAGATCAAATGAATGTAATATGTTGACACATATCCTGTTTTCACCCATCTGCTTACATTCACTTAAGCCGCTGCTTTTACATCAGATAGATAGAATGGGGAGGAAGCCGAGAGGTTGGTCAACCTAAACTCGGCCTATACATTTATTGTATTCAGGTGTGTTAAGACACTAAAACAATCTAGTACTTCAGTCAAACACATTTTTATATTGAAGTAATGAAGATTCATTTTTTTTTTACCTGAATTTTGTAATATGATTCATCTCATTACAACATTGTTTGTGGGGTGGGAAGCTTTTTCTCTTTCTAAGGAGACTTAAAAAGGCATTTTAAAAAAACACTTTATTTGGCATCATTTAATAATTAAATCAAATTATTCTATGTTGTACACTTATTATATCACTTGTACTTCACAATGTTTTTTCTGCCATTATTATTTTTTTAAAATGAAATGTTTGTGTGGTCAAAGCCGAATTTTCAGCCCCATTGTTCCAGTCTACAGTGTCACATAATTTTTCATGATTTTTTAGTTGCATTTCTGATTGTGAGTGTTAAAACGTGTTCACTTATACATTGATATAATGGATATCTAATCATAAGTAACAATACCATTTAAATGTGATTCTATACAAAATACAAATATTAAAACACGACTTATTAACATTGTATTACTAGCATTAATGTTGTTATTGTTACAACTTAAAAGATTACAGCTGACTTTGCTAGCTAGCTTAACTATTGCAAAATTGCACATTCCACTATTGCACAGTGTTTCCGCTTGCCTAACACGTACATTAGGTCAAAACGAATTTCGCTATGTGTGGTGAATATGTCATCATACCTTACTGGAGGTGATGTTTCAGATTTTTTGTAAATGTGACATGACTTGTTCCTTTTTAATTCGCGTTCAGCAACTAACGTTACTCACAAAGAGACCAAAAGCCTAACCTAAGGTCTTCTCTTTCCAACAAAAAAAATTTGAATGTTTGTCTTAAAGAGGAGCAAGTGGCAGGGAAATGAACATAAAGAGTATGTTGCCATATGGCAACACCAAGCAGTAGAGGGTTAAGTAAAAACCCTACTTCAATCTTATCTTTATTTTTGGAAAAATATGAAATGAGGACTCTGGATGTTTTTATAAATTGTCTTAATGATGTATTTGTTTCTTAAAACACACAGCATTTTGCCTCACAAGACAGTAATGGTGGACTGGAGTTGTTTTTACCAGCTCTCATACTGGCGGCACCCATTCACTGCAGAGCATCCATTGGTGGCCAGTGCTACATTTCTCCAAATATGTTTTGATAAAGAAACAAACTCCTCTGCGTCTCAGATGGCCTGATGATGAATACATTTTCAACAATTTCTCATTTCTGACAAATAGCTCTTTTAACAACACTTCTGAAAAATCTATTTAAAATCATGTGCCTTCACCTTGAAAGCAGGTGTGTTTGCTGTAAACATTTGCTTTTAGTGACCCAGTGGTGCAGAAATACACACACGATGAGCTTGTACCTAACACCTTGTTCGTTCAGCGATCACATTCACTCCACATCTGCTTTGTCAAAGCACAGCAGCTGTAACGCTTTAAGAGGCTTAACTCAGTGCTTCTGTTTCTTTTGTGCTTATGTTTATGTCTGTGTTTGTTTTATCAGCACTTCAGAGTTTCATCTTAACACCTGACTGTTAACTCACTCCTCTTAGAAGCTGATTTGTGTTATCGTTGTTGTACTCCGGATGCTTGACCTGTTCAACAGCTCGTGTCTTTCTTACAGGTCGCTTCAGGTGATGTAAATCTAAGGTAGAGTGAGTGGGGTTTGAATGAGTTTGATTATTGTTGGTGAAGCATTTATAGATAATTATTCAAAAATATAACTTTTCACAGGATATAACTGTGCTTTGCTTCTGGAGAGCAATCATGCATTTATATTTTGTTTTACTTTCTTTTAAATTCATTTATTCCTTTTTCATTCGTTCATTTGCAATAATAATATATATATATATATATCCATTTGCATACTCATTTCACTGATTCATGAATGGATAATTATTATTTTTATTAGTATCAGTTGTATTTTAAAGTATTGTGTTTTTTTAAATTATTTTTATATTGTTTTTAATCTGAGTTTCAAGGGCTGTTTGTCTTCATGAATAAGAGATAAGAGGGAATTTTGAAGGAAACTCAAGGTTTATGGGACGTTGTTGTGAATCAGTATGGTTTGAGATTTGAAGCATACACAACTAAGATTACAATAAACTCTGCTCCTTATAATTATCATTTGGTCTCTTGCTTCTGCTCTTCTCTGACAGAAGACTGTTAATACAGTACCTGTTAACAGGTTTTGGGTGCAATTTTTCTTACTGTTTTTTAAACAAAGTTATTTTCTGACAGGATCTGGCATCCGGGGCTGGTTTGTTATTTGGCACGGAGGCATACTTTTTTAAAGAAATTAATACTTTTATGCAACAAGGTCAAATTCAATTATTCAAAAGGGACAGTAAAGACATTTAAAGTGCTGAAACGACACCTACATGGCCTGTATTATAAAAATTCAGATAATTTTCAGTATTTTTGGTCAAATAAATGCATTAGTGAGCTCCTTTTTCAAAAACATTTTAAAAATCATATTTGGTTATTGTTCATATGACATTTAGAATTAATTTTAATGAATGAGCATTCTTGCTGTGCACTTCAATGTTTTAATAACATTAAATAATATTTAATATAGATGCATCTGTTCAATGTAATGCCAACATAGATAGACAGACAGACAGACAGACAGACAGATAGATAGATAGATAGATGTTTTTGTAGAATTATCTTTATGTACAGTATATCTGACATGTAATACAATGATATAACATTAGATGGCACTATAATATTTTAAACCGAGCTGAAATCTGATCTCACGGACCTTCCGCCTTTCAAATTGAAGGAGAGTGAATAAACCTTCACTGTCTAAACGATACTGATTCATCACTGTAATAGTTTCCGAAGAGTTTAAGTCCAACCTCAACAAGTGAAAAGTTCAGTGTAGTGTGTTTGAGAGAGAGAGAGAGAGTAAGTTACCTGTAGCTACCGGTAAATCAATACCTTTGTGACTGAGGGTGTGCGCGAGACACACGTCATTTCCCTGAAGAGCTCGCGCTTCTCTGGAACCTGCTTCACTGTTTTCTGTACAGTAGCTCTTAACGAAAATGGAGTTCACTACACTTGGATAAGGCTAATTTCGACAGGATTAACACTTTCTACTCGGAGTAGTAATATGTGAAGACTGGATTGAAACTCGCTGGCAATAATGTGGATACAGATCTATATCGGTGTCTTCATCCTGATCCAGATATCTGCCTCAGAGGGTAACATTTTTTAAATTTTATTTATTTATTTATTTATTTATTTAATTTTAGTATAGTAGTAAAATAATATTAATTCAATACATTTTAAATATATTTATTGTGTATTAATATTATTTTTTATATTGTTATTATCATCTTCAAAGACTAATTGTTTATTCATTTACTGGCAGAAACTTTAATTATTGGAGGGAATTTTAATATCACTATTTAATAAATGCTGATGAATTAATAAATTAATGACTAAAGTTAATGTCTGGCTCAACATGGAAAAGGCTGGCACATGTGAAGAAGGGTGGCACAGCATTAAAAGTCTATTGGTTTTCATATAAGGAGGGCTAATTCAACACCCGCTGATAGATATTTCTCTATTTAATTATCATGATAACATTACATTACTTTAATTTCTGAATCTTTTCAGAATCTTACGGCAGCCAAACGCCAAGGTCATGGGTTCAGTTCAGAACAGAAATATGTTCATTCAGTGTTTGTTGTGTTGGATAAAAGTGTTTAGCAAATGTAAAATGTTTAACACTTTTAACACAGTTGATATCTTTTGATTTAGAGTTTTACCAGGTTGTTTTCCATGGTAAGAGCGAAGAGTTTTTTGTGATTCAAAGGCCTATTGCAATTGTCAGTTTTAATAAATTGTCATACATTTTTTGGGGTTATTCAAAGCTCAATGAAAGGGACACAAACCTAGCCCTTTACGGCCAGTCCCATGAGGCACATTTAACATTTCACACATTCCTCTCATTCATAGTTTAATACGTGTTTCACTAAAGAGATCTACGAAAGCCCAGACAAATAGACAGTCACGTACTGTACTATACATATTAACTAAACCCATAAAGCAAGTCAAAGTTTGAGTACATCATAGCTGATGTATGAAACAGTGATTAGATTGAGTAATTATGTGATAAGAAGTTGCTGATGTGATTGTGAGAACGTTGAACTAGGTGTAAAATGACTCCACTGAGATGAAGAGTAAACGATTTAACAAGACAAAGAGATCTGATTTCAGGCATAATTAATTTTTTATCAAATTTTAGCCCCATTAAAAAGGCTGCAAGCAATGCAACAGCTCGGCCCTGTGAGGTTTTTTTTTTTTGAGTGTTGTTTCATGATTCATCTCATTACTACATGCCTGTGTGGTGGGAGCTGGGAGGGTTGGAGTTCTCAGAAGGTCTTAAGGAAGTTGGTGTCTGGTTTGCAATTTCTTTTACGAAATGAAGATTAAGATTGGCTGAGATGGCAGTGATTGACAGTAACAGTGCCGTTTCTAAAAACATAAGGCCAGCAATGAGAGAAAAGGGGCAGGTTTGTGTGTATTTGTTTGTCTTCTCAGTAATGGGTTAAACTAGTAAAACGAGTCTGACAGCATTAGCAGACACGCACACTAGGGATGGCAAAAACTAAAAAAAACTCTTGACCGACCACCGAGCCTCATTAGCCGGTTGAAACCGATTAACCGATTAGTTTAAAATATGGTACGCTATTTTAAATAACAGCCATTTCGAGCCGCGCCTGCAATTTCGCAACTCTTTCGCATCTCTCTGCCGCTCTGCCTCCCGCACACACACACACACACACACTGCCACTCACGTCACTTTTTTTTTAAATCCCCTACAGCGCGAAACATGAGTCTACTATATTTAAGCACTGTATCACACAAGTTGCAACTTACATCTGTCTC
>JAUCNO010002882.1:0-10381 GCA_032353835.1 Enteromius viviparus | reverse complement strand
AAATATAAGAAAATAAAATGTATAAATGCATTTATATGTAATACTATCAAAATATATACTGTTTGTGTGTGTTTTAAAATAAACATAATAAATAAACTTAGCATAAACACATATATTATGTAAAGAAAAACTTTTATTTTGGTAGCGATTAATCGCGATTAATCTTTTGACAGCACTATTATATATACATATATATATAAATAAACATGATTTAAACATAAACAATACATATACACAGTACACACACATTTATTATATAAACAAAAACCTTTATCTTGGAAGTGATTCATCACTATTAATCGTTTGACAGCACTAATTATATTACTTCATTTAAGCTCATTTTAAACAATACTACAATTGCATAACTTTGGAAGACTTGGACAATAGTACATGAGTCAAATGGCCTATGCAAATACTTTTATGGCGCTTTTTTAGACCTTGACAGCCCTTGGTCGCATACTAATTTTGTTGTGTGAAAAAGAAAGCATTTGTATTCCACAGAAGAAACACATTTGGAACAACATGAAGGTCAGTAAATCATGACAGCATTTTCGTTCAACTGTTCCTTTAAGAATTGGAGATGGTGGCAGGGGTCCTCCTGATAGACTCATCAGAAGGTTTGTACGTCCCCTGCAGGGCAGGAACAGTAACATATGTCACACATTTGCTGTGTGTATGTGTGAGATTAGACCTTCGTTTTAGTATCCTGTTTGGTAACGATGAGCCATAAACCCTGATTGGAGAGAATGGCCTTTAAATGACTGAATAAATCTGTGTTAAAAAGAGCTTTGTGGACAGCTCGGACTTCACATAATATGTAATAGGATTTTAAAAACAAGTTCTCTGCAAGGTCATAAATCACCTTGCGCATGGGCACAATATGTGATAAAGAGAGAGGCTAGTGTTTCAAGGTTGATTTTCAGGTTAACACCTCTCTGTTTGCTCTGGTGTGATACTGTGGGCAAATCTGTTGTCTTGAGGTGAAGAAATTATTAACATAATGAAAGAAGCAAAGGAATAACATGGAAACAGAATAGAATCATTAAAGGAGCGTTCTCAGAGGTGAAAGAGCTCATAATAGTGCCTCTCTGTCGCCTCAATGGCTGCGTCCTGCATGTTAAAGGCGGCGCTGCTCGGAGACGTGCTCTTTTGTCTTGACTTTGCTTTTGTAAATGAGGTAATGTTGAAGTGGGGATTTGTGAGGGGATTTGGGGTGGTCTGGGCGGTGGGACGCCTGTGAGGGCAGAGCTGAAGGGAAGTGATGAATATTAAATTGCTGAATAAAAGAAAGAATGAGACTGAAAGATGTTCCAGGGGTCATTTACCTCTCGTAGCATTGTCAGTGTGTCATCTGTCTCTTTTACTCACATTTCCTTTGGCACAGAGACAAAACGAGGAGCAAGTCAACAACTTTAATTTGTACCACTGCATTGCTGGGATTTTCTGAGGAATGTATCACCAGTATTGGTGTCACACAGTATAAAACAAGGATTAAAACTTAAATTTAGGGGTTTGCTCAATTTGTGATGTAAAAATCGATAAAACCTTGAATAGTGTGTGTCTTAAAGAGAGGTGTGCTGTTACTTTTTAATTTGATAATATAATCTAAGCTGGCTAGTTTTCCAGCAAGGTCATAGCTGGTTTGCAGGCAGGTTTTAGACCAGTTTTTAGACCACTTCTTTAGCTGATCAGGCTGATCTTAGCTGGTTAGGCTGGTAGGCCGACTGCCTGGCCAACCAACCAGCCAAAACCAGCTGAACACCAGTTTGGCCAGACAAAGTTAATTCAGCTATCTCCAGCTTAAACTGACAAAGACCCACTGACTAGTTTTTCCCCAGCAGGCAAACTCTGTGTATAGTAAAATACAATAAATAAATGGCTTGATGCTTAGAGACTGGAATATCAAATAATAATTGAAACGTCTTTTAATGATTTAAACAATAATAGCTCCATATATACAAACCCCGTTAATTAAATTGGGATCAGTAAGATATTTAATGGTTTCTTATGCTCATCAAGGCTGCATTTATTAGATTAAAAATCCAGAAATAATTGTATTATTGTGAAATATTATTTCAATTTAAAACAACTATTTTCTATGTGAATATATTTTAAAATGTAATTTATTCCTGTGATACAAAGCATAATTACTCCAGTCTTCAGTGTCACTTTTAGACCTTTCAGAAAACATTCTAATATGATGATTTTTAATTTTCAGTGTTAGAAACTGTTGAGCTGCTTAATAGTTTTTTTTAGGATCCTTTAATCATTAAAATATTAAAAAGAGAGCATTTATTTAAAATGGATAATAATGTTCAAAACTACTGTTACAGTAGTTTATTGTTATACTAATGTACAAAAGTTTGGTACAGTACATACTTATTATTTTCTTCTTTAAAAGAAATAATAACTTTTATTAAACAAGGATCTATTAAATAAATTAACGTCATAGCATAGATTTACATTTTAGAAATGTTTTATATTTGGTTCAAAATTATGTTGTTTTTTTACTTGTTTCACTTGTTTACTATATATATATATATTATATATATTTTTGGTTCCAAAAATATATATTTGGCTACACAACTGTTTCCAACATTGACAATCTGAAATCTTTTCTGAAAGGATCATGTGACACTGAAGACTTGAGTAATGATGCTTTATATCACAGGAATAAATTACATTTTAAAATATATTCGCACAGAAAATAGTTATTTTAAATTGTGGATTTTTAATCTAATAAATGCAGCCTTGATGAGCATTAAAAACTAAATTTATATTCCAAAAAAAATGTCATCCTTGCCATTTTACATTAATTTCGTTGACTACTTGTTGTACAATATCTAGCACTAGTCAAGTTAATGAATGTAACACGGCAAAGATGCACTTTTGGAAGTTGAATGTCTTGCCACTTTCTTCGCCACATTCTTACCCAAATTAATTTAAATGGATTTATTATTATTGTATATAATTTTTTTTATGTATTTTTGGTGGATTTCTCTCCCTCATCAACCTTATAACTTTAATTAGAAAAAAAAATATATATATAACCTAGTACTCTCAACAAGCTCTGATTTATGAAAGAGAAAATCACCATATGATGGATCATGCTGTGCTTATTAAGAGTAATTCACTTTAAACATTTACTATAGCAATACAATTTTCTATGTTTATCAAAAATTTCAGGCCATCACTAGCAAGCAAGCAAGCACAAGTAGTGACTGCTTGTGTGTGCTTGCTAGTGATAGCCTGATATTTTAGATACAAATCAAAAATTCCAATGCCTCTATTTTCTAGCAAGCAGTGACTGCTTCTAACAAAAATGATTTTACTTTTAGGTGCATCTCTAGCCGTAGAAACCAAACCCTCTTCTACTAGATCTAAAAGCCAGTAAGAGGGCCAGCTCCACCAGAAAGTGTAAAAATCTTTCCTTTCTGGAAAATACACCTCCTCCTTTTGACTGACACTAGTACGTTTTACTACAATACATATTTGGGTCGTGTTGTCTCACAAATTACTTAAGTGTGTGTCCGAGTCCATAAGTCACTCGCCTGCTCTTAATAGGCCATGGATCCATAAAGCTGGGGTTCCTACTGCCGTGGAGATGGGCAAAGTTTAGATAAATACATGGATTTTCTCTTTTCGTGTCTCAGCAGCTTGACTGACTGAAGCAAGCAGGCCAGACAGTGTCAGACTCTTGGAGAGAGAATATTACGCCTGTCTTCTCAATGTATGTGTTACACATTTGTAAGCTGATGTGGGCACACATTCATTGCTCTGACCTCATTAGCCTCTGCATGATTAACTTTAACATTTCTGCGCTGCAAACATGCACGCTCTCCGCAGCTGACATGTGTGATCCATATTTTGTAAGCCGTTTGTAAATCAAGCTTATTATCCAAGCTATTTTTGGGTTGCACACTGAATGTTTGCCAACTGCAGCTTTCATCTGGGTTTTAGAGTGGAATTCCAGTCAAAGAGTTCACTTTAACACTTACATGTATCTGTTTTTCATGTTATAAGATTGTGAAAATGGCTACGATTACAGCGAGAATGACAGTTAGCAATGTTAGCGTTAGCTATTGTGTTGCAGCTGATACTTTTTTGCCCAAAAAAACACTTTTAGAGATCAACTCAGATTCTATAACTCTGTCATTATGTGTGTGTGTGTGTGTGTGTGTGTACATCTGTGGGTGTGAGAGAAACAAGTTAACACCTGAGATGATTATAACACACCTGTAGGGAAGCGGGTGGAGAAATATTATGGGTGTTTTCACATTAGAGCTTTTGTATGGATCCAAGTCCAATTGACATCAAACTGCAGTGCTTTTGGTAAATGTGAAAGCTATTTTTTGATCAAAGAACTACGTGAGTTTGCTTGAAAACGGATATCTAGGGTGCGGTTCATGTGGATTTGTCCATGTGGATTTGTCCAACTGCCGCTTATGGCATCCTTCAATCTAGAACTAATCAAGATAGAAAGTTAATACAAACTGACACGTACACTTCTTAAGACACATATACTGTATGTGTACTAACAAACATATAGCCTTTTCAAGTGTACTCATCAAACACAATCGGTTGACATATCTGTAGTAGTAATTTTCATGTTTTGCCTAACTAGTGGCCATTTATTAATTACATTTTCAATTCGACCTGCTTACACCCCACTGAGGCTTATGGGTGCACCATCATGCTTAGTTTTTTTTTTATAAAAATCATACATTTTTATATGAATCACAATTCTCATAAAATGGTGGCATAATGAAAGTTTTTCTTTATTCAATTTAATTGCTGTTTAAGAGAAGGACTTAAGATATCCAGGTGAACTTGAACTTTGAAACTTTATATTGCTAGCACTTGTGATATTCCCTCTTTTGGATAAATCACTGTTTGGATTAAAACAAAAAGTACATGTAACGTGTAAGTACAAGCAGACTAAACAAGTAAAACAGCCTGACTTCTGCTTTCTGTCTCTAACACAGGGTTTAGCAGAATCTGAAAGAGCAGCAGGTGTATGTGCTAGTCTGGGAGACATTCTTGACTGAAAGCCAAAAATTTAAAGAGGTCTCTGAAAGTCCTTCAACAAAACTGAAAAGACAGAATCTAATTTACAAAAAAAAACGAACAAAAAAAATAATCCTTAACGTACAGAGAATAGAGACTGCTGTATACCAGCAATAACCACCCATAATCTGCTATGCTCTCCATATATCTTTCTTTAAAATAGCAGTTTGTTTTTAATGAATATAATTGTTTCTTTATATTTAAATAAATATGTCAAGTAAATTTTATACAATGCTAATGAATTATACATATACTAGCAATTTCCTTACACAATGTAAATATATCATCATATTTTGGGCTCCTCGACATAAAAAAAAAAAAACTTTAAAAATCTGTGTTTTAATAAGCAGTCAATTATTTCTTTAGGTATCAGTAAAGTGAGGTACACACACAGCTCCATTTTACTACATTTAAATGCACTGTCCAGAATTTTGCTAGAAAACAGCGCAGAAAATGTCAAAAAAAGAGGGGGCCTGCTTTTCAGGACAGCTGATCAATACCACTTTCAGGAAATGTGTGTGTGTGAGTGAATTATGATCTCTGTACATCACACTCTGTCAGTGCCTAATGCACCCTGACACCCACACATCCATACTGATCTCTTTATCAGCGCAAGAGAGACAGAGGGAGAGCATTGTGGGTTTTTCTCGAGAGAATTGAAGCTCTATTGTGGGTTTAAATCGACGTTGTTCGGACCCCTGAGAGTTTTTTAACCCCCACACAAAGTGGCTCTCATTAGCATATGAACGGGAGGGTGGCAGGGTCTCTTTATGGACTGTTTGCAAAGATCCCAGCCCCTCCTCCTCACCCCGTCTCTGAACACAGGCCTGCTGGCACTCACATGGCTCTGTATGGGAATGTGCCCCAGTAGCATTCACACCACCGTATTTGTTCACTATAGCGTTTCCTTTCCTCAGCAGCAGAACTGTCCTTCTTTCTATCTGCGTGTGTGAAGGAGGTGAAGGTTAAATATGTTTTGTTTTGTAAGAGGTCAGAGTGTAACAAGGAAAGGTCTTCTTTTTGCCAGGGACATCTGGTTGCTAGGTGAATAGACCTGCAGCAAGAAACAGTCGTCTGCTGGTTTAACCTGTAATGGCTCCAGAATTAGATGCAAGTTCAAACATTCATGCATCAAAAGACCTGAAATTTATGTTCTTTTGCTGAACCACAGTATCACTTATACGCCCTAGTGCTTAAAAAGGAAGAAATGGGAATTTACACCCATTACACCCATGTATTATATAGATCTGTTTCAAAACGTGGTGAGTTGATTTTCTAGACATTGTTTTTCAAACATTAGAAAAAGGTTTTTTTTTTTTTGTAATGGAAATAAAATGTTGAAACAACTTTCCTTTTCTACTGATGTCTCGTGATGTTCAATATCAACCCAGTCGCACGGGTGGTCTTGACAATATCACGAAATTAGCACAAAATCTATTTATTCGTGTCAGGGACACAAATATTTAATTATTTTCGTAACTCCAGCACGAACGTAAAACTACGTTTTGATTGGATGCATCTTTTCGTGCTGGATTCACGAAAGTCGAGTAAGAATCGTGTCAGTACAACGAAAAAAAACGTGCGACTGGGCTGGATTAAACACTAAAGCCATTATGCTGCTTATCAGTTTTGGTGGAATCAGTGAGTGGAAATCATACAAATAGTAACATTGATTTCAGTCAAAATCTGTATTTGGCCACAAAAATAGCAAAGTTGGAATCAGTCGTTCTGGTATGCTTTCTCAGAGCACATCCTTTAACGCTTAGATTCAGTCAGTGTGTAGCAACTTTTGCTGCTATTCGAATTAAATGTGTTTTCAACTACCTCTGAAAGTGGTTTAAACATTGTCCACTTGTAATCAGACTGACAAGAACCAGGTCTAAACAGGGCCTTAGATGATCCTACCTAACAGCTGGATATTTATTGGCATTGTATTTGAAAACTCATCCCCGTTCTCTGTGTATACGAGATCTCAGAAGTAAAAACTGTTTTGAACTTTTTGAACTTGACTAAACGTTCAAAAATTCAACACTGAAAAGTATCCTTATTTACAAAGTTTCAATGTAATAAAAAAAGAAGAAGAACTGTTTTAACAAATATTGTGTGTTCTGTTTACCAGTGTATAAGACTAGCAACATGCTAACATTACACTCTGCTGGAATAAATTGAGTTGACTGTGAGTGGCTTGCTGAAATGTTGCCCAAATCAATGACAATCACTTAAGGGGTTACATTTTATAATGTTGCATTAAAAACCAGCCCACTTGGTTTAGGAACAAAGCTTATGAAGAGCAGCTTTTAGGCAAAAGCTATAGAATGCTTGACACACGCTGTATCACCGTCTGACTGTAAAACGGCTGATGCAGGTATTAGTCATTCATCCAATGCTATCTTTTCCAAAGTAGCTTACAGTATACTGACTTTTACAGTACTTCCTGGGGTAATCATGCGGTGAATGACCCAATAATGATACAAGAGTACAGTAATTTGCCTGTTCGTGAATCACCCATCTGGGATTGGGACATATCATAATCCTTAGTGGTCCAACTCTTACCCGCTGCTGTCAAGAGTTTAATGTCAATAAAACCTAAAATGAACCTTTTCTCTTGGGTTTGTTTGTCTTTGGTAAAGTTCATACCGCATATTCTCCTGAGCTGCTGTGATATTTTGAGAGCTCTTTCTGTCTCTCGCCAACTACAGTCCCTAATATCGATCACCTGTTCTGATGGAGCAGATCCAATCTGGCTCCAGAGATGAAGCAGTATTGCACTGAGACTCAAAAAGAACACTTTATCAAAAAAGAGAAAGGTTTTAAGGCAACATATCTTCCTGGGGCAGAGCGGTTTATCTCATGTTATTAAAGGATTGCAAGTATGGGTGTGTTTTTTGGGAAGTTCCCTGCGTTTTACCTCAATTCCACATCTAGAGGAAGAGTGACTCATGCATTTACACACTGCGTGATGAAGCTGTTTTTGCTATGTGAAGTCTCGTTCTGGTTCAGTCTGCCTGCATATGCCTCTGTCAGCCTTAACACTAAACAGATGGAGTCAGCAAAGACAGATCTCCACCCTCTCATCCTACCACACGCCTCCTGCAGACGGGTCTGTACATGTGTCTATTGCCTCTCAGGGTAAATCTGTCAGCTCCTTGAGGTAAATCATGGGTTATCTTTTATCACAAAGGAGGAGTGTTCCCACACTGCTATCAAAACTGTGTGTGTGTGTGTGTAACTCTCAGCAATGACCTTCAGCTCCAAGTCCAGGATCAACACACTGGACATAAGCCAGGCTTCTAAGTTATATTCCAGATTCAATATGAGTTAAGCACTATATCGACAACATTTATAGCATGAGGTCGATTACCACAGAAAATGATACATAAAAAAAAGAAAGAAATTAAAAAGAAAATCACAGTTGTAGTAGCTAATTGAAGTAAATGGTCCCACATAGCTTAGGCGATTAAAAGCAGAAATGTGTAGCTTTTATACAAACATTTGCCATTTGAGCTGTGAGGTTTTCTAAAACATTTTTTTTGAGATTTTTCAATGCAAGATCTCTCTAATGTTCTTGTATCTTTCTGTGTTATGTTATAATATGACATGAATTTAAATATTGTATACATCTTTGTTTGTTGTAGTCTCCGCTTTGTCTCAACTTCAGGTGTCACTTCCTCAGAACATCGGCCAAACACAGAAGTAGACTGGGACTAAATTTCAGACTGGGAAATCACACGCTCATTCTGGCCATCTCATACACCCACATCAATATTTTTGTATGGCTATCATCATCATAATCATCACCACATAAAAAGTTTAAATCCCTAGGCTGGGGCCAAGCAAAATAATTAAAGATTATCACGTGAACTCCCACTTTCCTTTTAAGTCTTTTCATTTCCCCTGACCTCTCTCTCTCAAGTGTAATTTGCCTTTTTTTTTTGTTACTAATTTTGTTGTACCTGTCACTTTTTCATCAACACATCTCCAAAACACGTCAAAATCAATAAATCTTAAATATCTTTATTGGAAAATCTTAACACCCAACATATTTTTGAATTATCATTGGTCATGTTTTGCTCTAAGGAAAATTAACCATGGTGTGATAAAAGTATGTATCATGTTATTTCTTTGGTGGAATGATTACCATTTCTATAACCAGCAAATGCAAATACCATGGAGGAACTATAAAGTTGCAAAACAATTGTTAATTTGTAGCTATGATTTAAGTACTTTTTTTTTTTTTGCCTTAGATTCTTCTAAAACTGTAAAACGATGTGTCCATTCTCAAGTCCCACATTGTTTTTGGTGGATGCGTGGGGCATGCACGTGGTGAATTGCATTGCAGGCTAAGACTAACCAATTCATGATTTATAAGAATTTTAATATTGAATAGTAAATTCAGAAATAATCACTAAATAATCACATCCGGCAGGCATGGATTCTCACGGTGCTCCAAAAGGCCAGCCAGGGGCTGATAAACAACTGATGCATTTGTCACACAAAAGGAGTTGCAAAGTTATCATTGGATTGGTTAAATTATAAAGGATTTCCAGGAGACGTGTGTGTCACATTCTTGAAACACATTCAGCATCACTGAACCCCTCACGAAAAAAAGTTCTGTGTCATGTTTACAACTGTGACAACAATTGCTTATGAGGATCAATTAAATGCTGGATTTTCAAAAGTATGTGAAATGTTTAAAGTTCGCAGCATACAGTATTAAAAGTATGTGAACATTTTTTTTTAAAACACAGGTCTGTTATTGTGGCAATACAAAAACAAAACGAAAAGGAACTGTGATTGGTTGTTTGATATGTGTGTCAACAAAATATGTTGACCCAGGGACACTGCGAACTCAACAAAATCAGGACGTGCGGCAGGGCTTGGCCAATGAAATCTGCCATGTATTCCAGACCTGGCTATATGAGACTACTGCTCCATTACTTTAAATCATTTTAACCATGAAGCACTTTTTCCCCCCTTGATCATCACTTTTTTACTTGGGCTTTCATCGAAGATTTATTTCACAAACAACGGATAGTGATTTCCGTACAATAACCAATCCCAATTATTAAGTTACTTATTGTAGCATAAGTTGTGTGCACACATGCGTCTTTTGGTGCTTTTTGTATTTTGAACGGAAATGAACAATTATGTTAACTAAAGACCCTTTCTGACCAGGGGTGCTTTTCCCAAAGGCATAGTTAGCCGACTATGGTCGCAAGTTTCGTCGTTACCAGCACAGTTCAACGATTCGGTGTTTCCCGAAAGCATAGTTCAAACGAACATTCGCAGTCAACGTCACAAACGTACGTGGTTT
>JAUCNO010002881.1:0-10384 GCA_032353835.1 Enteromius viviparus | reverse complement strand
ATAATAATAATAATAATAATAAGTATGTGAGATAGTAATAGTGAAGCCTGCCTTAGGGCAAGCTCCACTAATAATAATAATAAGTTTAAGTACAACATCAGTAAGTTGGCTTTCACAAGCCAACTTAATTACAGGCCAATGCATCAGGAGATGTGGAGCAGGCCGTAGGAGGGCAACAACCCAGCAATAGGACCACTACCTCCACCTTTTTTACAGGCCACATTTGTGCATGTGTCTGCTCAAACAGTCAGAAACAGACTCCATGAGGGTGGTATGAGAGCCCAAAGTCCACAGGTGAGGGTGCTTACAGCCTAATGCAGTGCAGGACGTTTGGCATTTGCCAGAGAACACCAAGATTGGCAAATTTGCCACTGGTGCCCTGTGCTCTTTACAGATGAAATCTGGTTCACACTGAGCACATGTGACAGATGTGACAGAGTCTGGAGACGCCATGGAGAACGTTTTGCTGCTTGCAACATCCTCCAGCATGACAGGTTTTTTGGCAGTGGGTCAGTAATGGTGTGGGGAGGCCTTTCTTTGGAGGCTTTTGCAGACCCCTTGTGAGACCATATGCCGGTGCAGTTGACCTTGGGTTCTTCCTAATGCAAGACAAAGCTAGACCTCATGTGGCTGGAGTGTGTCAGCAGTTCCTGCAAGTCAAAGGCATTGATGCTATGGACTGATTCCAGTTAAAAATAAACAACAACAAAACATTTACACACAAATCAGCTGCACTATTGTAATGTGCTGCAGGCTCATTAATTCTTTTCTTTTAGTGTGATTTCAAGTCAGACAAAATCTACCAACACAATAGCATGCACCTCAAATTAAACCACTCTCAAAAAAGTTCACAGGGTCAAAGCTGCAATCCCATCTTGTTGCACAACTCCTGTCTGTGGGAGCTGAATAGAGCTCATGATCTGTGGCTGTTAGAACGTACCGCTGGGCATTGCTGACATTCATCAGAGCTGCATCTGGATAGGGGGGTGAGATTAGATCATGTAATCTGCTAGGAGAGGATGGGAGGGCTGGCCAGGAAGCGGCTGTAATGAATGAGATGAATCAGGGAAATGGGTTTGGATGGCGGGTTTCAACCATCAGGCCTTTAATACTGGAGGAAGATGTTTAAGATCATTAAGAAATGTGAGTGAATTTACTGATAAAATGGAAATTGATCTTATTAGGAGATCTTTAACAGACAATACGAACAGTTGCTCTGCTGCTTTTACAAAAGGGGCTAAATCATCTCCTTTTATGTGGAGTTATCAGATTGCAAGCTACTGTATCGGTATTAGGAAATTCTAAACCACACACAGAACATTCAATGAGATAGAAGACCATTGCAGGTCTTAGTAGCCCATCCTAATATTTTATTGCATTTATAAATTATACCCTAAAAGCCTATTGCATGCATCCATAATGTTGAAGTTATTTTATAACAGGTAGAATATTGACTAAAATAAAACTTTTGAACATTTTCATCGATACCTAACAATAATAATTATAAGAAAATTACAATATGAAGAGGCCACAGCTGCTGGCAAATTACTAATAATTCTCACACTGTTAATGTTCACACCGCTAACACATATGCTTTTTTATTATTTTTAAAGTAGTTATTGGTATTTTTAACTTCATTGGGTTTTTTTATTTATTTTTTTATTCTTATTATTAACAACACTTAGGAAAGCGAATCACTTTGTTTCGTGCGCGTGCTCATGCCTTCCAGCAGGACACACGTCACAGGAAACACTTCTCTTCCGACAGCGAGGTCAAGATGGCGCGCTGCAGCATGTGAAGGGGACTCAGCGGTAGCCGGTCGTTCGCTTGAGGAACATGTACAAAACACCATGTAGTAGACTGACGGGAGTCTGGAAATGCTTTCCACGTGATGGTATTAATAATTATATCACATTAATGAGGCATATGTGAACTTCCGCTTATAGAAGTTGGCATTTTGCTAGCCGGTTAGCCTAGCCGCTGGAGCGCTAACGTTACTGCAGCAGCATGACCTTAAAAAACATCACAGTTTACATGACACGATCCGATTTTAAAAGGAATCTACATGCACTGGCGTAGATATATAAGTATTTTTCTGCGTTGCTCTGTGTGTGTTGCTTGCGACAAATTATTAGTTATTTGAATTACATTGTCCACTATCTGGGTTAAGTAATGCTATGCTATATTCATTCATGTAACGTTAGGAGCTTATGTATATGCTGAGACTGTCATACATATATTGTTTACATCAGACGAACACGAGCGTCCTCTTAAGTGTTGCAGCTGTCAGATTAAAGTTAACGTTAGATCTATTTAATTTTTATTAAATGCTTTACAAATAAACTCGCAGATAAACGAAGACATGCAAATAGATAAACATGATGAACAGGGGTTATAACGTGCACTCATACACTGCATGAATAAAGAAAAAGGTTAAGTGATGAGTGGATTTGACATAACGTTACAGTACAAAAATCAGAACAAACTTTTATTTTTATGTATGTATCATTATTATTACGTGATACCAATTATAAAAGTAAGAGTCTACAATATTATAAGCAGGAATTACATTTTTTTTTTCTTCATATTGTGTATTTTCAGTTGATTCTACCTTTGAATTTATGTTTTTGTTGTTTTTGCATATGACATTAATGCTAAAAAAACGTAAAACAAAACTATGAATTAATGTCTTGTAGGTTTGGTTAGTGTGAGTGTGCAGCAGAAGCTCATTGCAAATGCTGCTGCTGGGAGTCACATGAGTGCCAGGAGTCTGCTTCAGCTCTGCAGGAAAAATCAAGCAGAGTGGATAACGTTCCAGCATCTCTGCTTTCTGAAGAGACAGGTATAGGATGTTAGGTTCTGCCTTTATGGATGCATAACCAGTAATACACTGTCCAGTATAATTCAACTCTAAAAGGATATATTTATAGTCATTTGTGATATTTATAAATATTGTCTAGTCGTTTTTGAGCCGGCTCTCTTATAATATATTTGCAGGGAGATATTATTTTCACAATGGGCCAGTTTCCCGGATAGGGATTAGATTAAGCCAGGACTAGACCTTTGCTAATTTAGGACATTTAAGAATTTTTAGAAACATGTCTTACAAAACGGCATTATCTGTGAGCATTTTAAGACCAAACAACGTCAATTGTGTGTTTTAAGATATCTCGGTGCAAGCTTTTCCAGTTTAGACAGCTCTTAACATTAATTTGAATCTAGGACTAGTCTTAAACCCTGTTTGGGAAACTGCCCCACGTACAGTCTACTGTCCAGTCGTGCTCTCTCTCTCTCTCTCTCTCTCTCTCTCTCATTCTTTAGCTTTTTTTTTCTTGCTTGCTTTGCAACTTTTAACAGAAAAAGGTGTTATACAGCATAAAATCTGCAGTATTGCCAAATTTGAAATTTTGGTCTTGTGAACTCACTTCTCTAAAAAAAAATTATGAATATTTTATATTGTTCAAACATGCAAACATCCAGCAGAGGTCAGTCATGGACAGATAGACCATGTAAAAAAAAGCAAGACTTTCAAGTGTAGGTTACCTGTCCTAATGACAAAGTCTTGATTATATTAGCAGATATCAAGAGCACTTTCATTATTCTAGTGTTAAAATAATACAAACAACCTTTATATTTCTCCTGACCAATATATAAAGGATATGATAAATCTATATATTAGTTCGTTGTATTAATATTAGAATAATGAAATATTACAATAATAATGCATAAAGTTCAATTACAAAAAAGTTTAATTATTCATAAACGTCTTAATATATGAATTCAAATATTCATATATTTTTTGTGGGGTGGGGGGGGGGGTAGTGAACACTAAAATAACATCCTAGATCTGAATGAAATATTCTTATTAAATTGTTCTTTACATAGCTGAATGTGCTGCCAAGAAAAATCGCACTAAAAATTATCAATGGAAAATCACATTTATCCAAGTCAAAATAAGGCTCAGTAGTGTGCCTCCCTCAGTAGTTTAGGACCTCCCTACAACGCCTTGGCGTGCTCCTGATGAGGAGGTGTATGGTGTCCTGAGGGATCTCCTCCCAGACCTGGACTAAACTATCTGCCCACTCCTGGACAGCTGTGATGCAACGTGGCGTTGGTGGATGGAGCGAGACATGATGTCCCAGATGGGCTCAATTGGATTCAGGTCTGGGTAACAGGCGGACCAGTCCATAGCATCAATGCCTTCATCTTGCAGGAACTGCTGACACACTCCGGCCACTAGCATTGTCTTGAATTAGCAGGAACCCAAGGCCAACCACACTGGCATATGGTCTCACAAGGGGTCTGAGGATCTCATCTCGGTACCTAATGGCAGTTAGGCTACCTCTGCCAAGCACATGGAGGGATGTGCGGCCCTCCAAAGAAATGCCACCCCACACCATTACTGACCCTTTGCTAAACCCGTCATGCTGGAAGATGTTGCAGACAGCAGAACATTCTTCACAGCGTCTCCAGACTCTGTCACGTCTGTCAAATGTGCTCAGTGTGAACCTGCTTTCACCTGTAAAGAGCTCAGGGCGCCAGTGGTGAATTTGCCAATCTTGGTGCTCTCTGGCAAATGTCAAACGTTCTGCACGGTGTTAGGCTGTTTGCACAACCCCCACCTGTGAGTCTGTTTCTGACCGTTTGAGCAGACAAATGCACATTTGAGGCCTGCTGGAGGTAATTTTGCAGTGCTCTGGAAGTGCTCCTCCTGTTGCACAAAGGTGGAGGTAGCAGTCCTGCTGCTGGGTTGTTGCCCTCCTACGGCCTCCTCCGCATATTCTGATATACTGGCCGTCTCCTGGTAGCACCTCCATGCTCTGGACACTATGATGACAAATACAGCAAACATTCTCGCCATAGCTCGCATTGATGTGCCATCCTGGATGAGCCGCACTTGTGTGGGTTGCTGGAAAGCATAAGAACTGAGAAGTGGTCAGTGGTCACCACCTACAGAGCCACTCCTTCTTTGGGGGTGTCTTGCCAAGTGCCTATAATTTCTACCTGTTGTCTATTCCATTTGCACAACAACATGTGAAATTGATTGTCAATCAGTGTTACTTCCTAAGAGGGCAGTTTAATTTCACAGAAGTGTGATTGACTTGCCCCCAGTTTCACATACATGAAAATATCCAAATGATGCTTCATTAGCAACACTTTGAAATAATTAATTTTTTTTTAATTTTTTTTTGGCAAAGTGTGTGAAAAAATGTGTTTTATTTTTTGTCACAATTGTGACCCCAACAAATGCAAATAAAATTTTTTGCATTGAAAAATCATTTTTATATATCTTAGCAAAGCTATTTTGAACTATATGATCACATTCTAGGGTTTGAATTATGTATAAACAGCTTATGCACATTGATAGGAACAGTGAGATTTTCTCACGGTGCAAACAGGAAATAAACTGCTCTGATCATCTGATAATTTGCAATAATTGTGTAAAACTTCACATAATTAAGACCCTTTATTTTTTCCATATTTGCAGGTAGTGCACTAAAACATCAGTCAGTAAGGTTTTGAGAGTTTTATAACAGATTTTTTTTTGTGACTGTTGGGATTAAATGGGTTAAGCTAGTCCAAGACTAAATTGCATGTTTGAGCGGTCTCAGACGAAAAAATTTTGCTCTGACAAATCTTAAAACATGTCAGTGTCATTGTTCTGTGTTAAGATGCACACCTGTAATATTTTCTTATAAGGCATAAGTTGCTTAAATATCTTAATTAAACTAATGCCTAGTCCTGGCTTAAGCTAAGCCCCGTGTGTGAATCCGGGCCTATGCCTATTACAAAAAGGATAAGCCACAGAAGGTCATCACTGGAAGTGCTGGCTGTTTACAGAGTGCTGTATCGAATTATATTCATAGATCTTTGACTGGAAGGAAATAGTGGTTTATTAATAGGTTCACAATTAACTGGGATGACCACAGCCTTGGAAAGATTGTCAAGAAAAGTTAATTCAAGATCTTGGGAAAGCTTCACAAGGAGTGGACAGTAGCTAGAGTCACCCTGCTCAGATGTCATCAGAAATTTGGCTGCACTTTCACCATTCCTGAGTCAGAAACTGCTGGTCTGCTGACAAGCTTTAGGTTACTGATTTCATTTCCCAGCAGGAGTTTAGCATGTGTCTGTTCTAACTGGTTTGCTGGCCATGATATTACTGAGGTTGTTTGGCCAGCCAACTCGCCTGACCTGAAGCCCACAGATAACCTATAAGGTATTGTCCAGAGGTACTGTAGATAATGCCTCAGCAGTGCCACAGGCTGATCGTCTCCATGCCGTGCTGCATTGAAGACTTCATTTATTTTTGCAAAAGGAAAAGCCCCAACCAAGTATTGAGTGCATAATTAAACATACTTTGGAGTTGATTGATATATGTATTTTGTTTTTCTTTTTGTTAAGGCTAAAGAACTAGAGGGCCTGATTCTGGAATCTAAGAGTCCAGAAAACAAGGTGGTGTTTCTCTCTTTCTCAGTTTTTTTTTTCTCTCACACTTTCTTTCTCTTTCACACTATCTCATTCACACTTGTTTCTTTCTCACTCTTTCTGTAGATAAAAGCATATCTTCAGTGCAGTAAGCTGCGGGCAGCATATCTCCAGGCTGTGAAGCTTGAGCTTGTGAAGGCTGCACCATTTGTACAGGATGTGATGCGGGCCGCTGAGAGCTCAGGTGACTCTGTCATGCATGACATCTGTCGCCAGTGGCTCTCAGAGCATCAGGAACGAGCGTCAAGGCAATAACTGATAACCACTACCAGTTTCTATTGTGAACTATAATTCCTGTTGGTCACTGAAGTATTCTGCTCTGCTTTGATTGGCTGGAGGGAAATAATACACCAGGAAATGAATCACCATTGTGCCACTTTCGTTATAACGTGTCTATTCACACTCTAGCTGAACCTGGGACCAGTCTAACTACCAAACCTCATCCACTGAGAATCTGACGTGAGAAAAAGGCCTCTCGATCTTTTGGTCACCATCAGAAAGAAAACTGCTTAACTTTACAAAACATTTTACAATTATGGCAACAATTACATCTTTGTTGAGTTTATTCACTTACCTCAGGAAAAGGGATTTTTCCTCTAATCACTGTGACTAAATCTCTTCCTGGTGGAACACGGTCATATGGTAGTGAAGATCTGGAGTCTGCCATTAAATTAATTCTTATCTTGGTTCACGGCAAGTTTGCTATAATGTCACTAAAAAATTAAGTGTCGCATCAGTTCTCCAAAAAAACAAAATCTGTTAATTTTGGTCGTCAATGAGAGATTGTAATCAGATGTGGTCAGACTACAAAATATATTCTAAAAGGGAATATGTTATTTACAGGCATTATGATGATCATTTACACGCAGTGTATTAGTACTGCATAACTCTAACAGTTATAATTGGAAAGTAAGGGAT
Source organism: Enteromius viviparus (assembly GCA_032353835.1). NCBI lineage: Eukaryota > Metazoa > Chordata > Actinopteri > Cypriniformes > Cyprinidae > Enteromius > Enteromius viviparus. The sequence continues at coordinate 2,980 of JAUCNO010002881.1, read as the reverse complement.
TCTGAGAATAACGTTGCAATTTTTTAAATATACTGTATCATTGAAGTGTTTGTCCATAACACAGACTACCCTACAATTAACGCCCTGAAGTTATGTGCACTGTTTATGAATGTTTATGAGAGAGAGGGTGTGTATATATTTACAGTATGTTAATCAGATTAAACTGTCTCTGACCCTCCTGTAATGTTTCATATTGTAAACTCTGTGAATGTGTATACATTTTATTGTGCAAAGTTAATCACAGTTCAAAAAGGGAGGTGGTTTTCTGCTTTTTTTAGGGATATGATAAAGGTATATTTCACCCAAAAATGAAAATTGTCTTTACTTCTCTTCATATTATTCCAAACCTGTATGACTTTAATCTTATTTTATGTTCCTCAGACAAAAGTCATACAGTTTTGGAACGACATGAAGTTCAGTAAATGATAGAATTAACATTCTTAGGTGGACAATTCCAAAACAATCAGAAGGAACTGTGTTTGTTTACAAGCCCTATGCATGTACTAAAATCAATAAGACTGTTACAGCAGTATTGCCAAAGAAATGGACATACTTGTGTCCGAATCCAAGTCACACACAAATGTTTCATGAAGGGTGATTATTAAAGTTATTACATTATAAATAAACTTATTAAAATACAATTATCTATACAAACAACCAAAATACTCTAAACAAAACAACACTTTGGTCTAACAAATTATCTCTTTTTTAATTTGAGTATATATTTTTTTTAAATAATTGTTTTAATTATGAACTTACTTGATCTATCAGTTGTCTGTTAATATTTGCAACACGTCTTTGTGTATTTGTATATATTAGCAAATAAAGAAAGGAAAATACAAAAATTATACTTTTTTACTGTATATATTTAAATATTCATCTCTGGTCATGAATGTACCACTGTAGTTAAAAGCACATCTGTATAAAAGACTTCAAATATGCGGCTTCATGTGACAATACTGAGATGGGAGTTAAAGCAGCGTTCAAAATACAAACAGAATAAAACGGTGAATTTAAAATGTTTCACAGATTTGTTGTAGAGTCAAAAGAAACTCATACTTGCATGATAGAAGAAAACGAGCAGAAAGAACAAGGTGGATTGTGCTAGCATGGATTTGAGGAAATGTACACAAATGTATTTAAACCAAATAAGACAAAAGAAGTCTAATTACTGAAAATATAGAAGGGTGGAAAAAATACAGAAGAGAAAAAAGCAGGTCAAATGAACGTTTCAGTCCCACTCAATCCCGAGTAATTCACAGCTTACATCCCATAGTTTCCGTGCGGTTTCCTCATTACGTCCCTGAGGGGCCACAAAAGCAGGGGCACAATCACTGCGTGGGAGAGACAGTGAGAGAGGCTTAATAACATACCGATACCAGAAACTATAAATTTGAACATGCAAAGCCATTATATGACTTGGAACACAGTGAAGGCATTCACATTCACCCCAAAAGTAAAATTTTCTCACCCTTATGTTTTTTTTTTTTTTTTTTTTACAAAACTTGTATGACATTGTGCAGCACTAAAGAAGATACTTTGAGAAATGCCTCAGTATTTTTCCCCCCAGACAGTCATTGGTAACTAAAGCAGACTATCACGATGCATGCTCTCCTAAATCTATTGATCAATGCTTACAATTAAATTGAAATCACTAAAATGAAAATCTGACAACAACCTTACCATAAATGTTGTCTCTATTTTGCTCTACTTAAAAATGTTATTTTTCAGGCTAGACCGGCGCATGCTCAGTCCTATGCACACGTCTTCGCATGCTGACTGTTTCTATAGCAACCCGGGACTCCTCTAAAGTCCCCTTCACACCAAGAACGATAACTATATTTGCGCCCACACCATTGACGATATAGTCTGTTTACGATAAGCTCAAGCGCGTGATAGCAGGATTGATTTTGATTGGTTGTCAATGTTTCTATCGTTCATCAGCTGAAAAAAGATATTGTTTCTCTGTCCTTTATTGTTATAGTTGTGGCGTGAACGCTGCTATTGTTTAACAGTGAGAATGATTTTTAGAACTCTTTTCTTTTAAGAATTTTTAGAAAGTCGTTTTCTACGAAGTACTATGTACTTTTTTTTACAAGTTCTCAGATTTCATAAATAATATCTTAATTTGTGTTCCGAAGATGAACGAAGGTCTTATACGTTTAGAATAAAATGAGGGTGGGCAATTTTCAGAATTTTCATTTTTGGGTGAACTATCCCTTTAAACTGTAACTCATTGTAAAGTGTGATGTACCTAAAATGTTTGCCTGAGATTGACTGGAGCTCCTCAGCGACAGCGCAGTAGACAGACGTCTGAGCTCCTTCCTTCGGCGTCTTCAAGAATATGGAGAAGACAGCAAACAGCAGCGACATCGCAGTAGAATGACGCACCAGCTCTGACCTCACCGTTCCCGGGTGCACAGAGTTCACTGTCACGTTTGACCCTGATGGAGAACAAGTCAAACTGACATCTTCTGCAAGGCGTTATTCATCTTTTCTTTTTAGATTCTTGTTTGATGTCCATCAGTACTCACCGTGGAGCCTGCGCGCTAGCTCGCGTGTGAAAAGCACGTTGGCAAGCTTGCTCTGGCAGTAAGCAAGCCCGCTGTTGTAGCTGCCCTGACTGTGCAAATCATGAAATCGAATCCAGCCGAAATTATGTGCCAGTGAAGAAACAACCACGATTCGTGAAGGAGCGCTACGCTTTAGCAGACCAATGAGGAGGTATGTGAGCAAAAAGTGGCCTGAATGAAAAAAAGTGCAGAAGTCAAAAATTATTTTACTATATTTATGCACTAAATTAGTATTTATTCATTATTGAACTAAATTGTATTTGTACATTTTCAGCTTTATTTTTTTAATTTCTAATGTGATTAAAAAAAAATAAATAAATAAATAAATAAATATATATATTAGTGCTGTCAAATGATTAATCATGATTAATCACATCCAAAATAAAAGTCTTTATTTACATAATATA
>JAUCNO010002880.1:0-10393 GCA_032353835.1 Enteromius viviparus | reverse complement strand
ATGTAAAATGTATATCTACTATGTCAACGACTGGCTGTTACTAGCTCAGTCGGAGAGCGAGGTGGTCAGACATCGAGATGAAACAGCAGGGGTTAAGACTAAACACCAAGAAAAGTGTGCTTTCTCCTGCTGAGAGGACTACTTATCTAGGCGTAATATGGAATTCAACCACAATGCACGAATGTCACCTGCTCGAGTAGAATCGATTTTAAAATCAGTCAAGAGAGTAAAAGAAGGCCGGCCCCACTCTGTAAAAGAGTTTCAAAGACTATTGAGCCTGATGCCAGCAGCGTCCAACGTGATATCTCATGGCCTGCTGTACATGAGACCGCTACATTTGGTGGCTCAGGACCAAGGGTTTTTTCCGGAGGGGAAATCCACTTCGCATGATCAAGGTTTCCCAACGATGTGTGCGAGCCTAAGACATGTTAAGAAAACCTTGGTTTCTAAATCAGGGCCTGGTGCTGGGAGCTCCTTGTCGCAGTGTGACACTAGCAACAGACGCGTCTCTCACCGGTTGCGGAGCAGTCATGAGTGGCCTCTCAGCCCGGGACCAGGACAAGTTCCTCTCACTTTACATTCCTGGCCACCTAAATGTGGAAGTCAAGACAGGGGCTGAGGACCAGGGAATGGATGCGTTACCCCGAGGTGGTGAATCAGATTTGGAGACTATTTTATCAGGCCCTCTTCGCAAGTCACCAGAATGCGCAATGTCCCCTCTGGTTCTCTCTAGCTTCACCAGCACCCCTGGGACTGGACACTATGGTACAGACCTGGCCGAGGCTATGTCTGTACGCTTTTCCCCCGATCGCTCTGCTTCCAGGAGTTCTGGCGAGAGTGCGTCGGGACACAGTCAGTCTACTACTCATAGCGCCATTCTGGCCCGGCCGAATATGTTTTTCAAACCTGATTTCCCTCCTAGATGGTACTCTGTCGGACATTCCGGTCAGGAGGGACCTCCTCTCACAGGCAGGGGGCACCATCGTGCACCCTCGCCGAGAGTTGTGGAAACTGCAAGTGTGGCCTCTGAGGGGGCACAACTCATAGCCTCAGGTCTCAACCGAGGTTGTTGAGACCATCCTCTAATCCAGAGCTCCCATGCACTTAAAGGTGCATGTGGCAGCAATATTGGCTTACCACTCACCGTATGATGAGAAAACAATGGGCAAACACACCCCCAAGTAATATGCTTCCGCCACGGTGTGCTGAGGATAAGACGATCTCATGTCCCCACATGGGAGCTGGCAGTGGTGTTAGAGGCTCTTACGAAACCTCCCTTCGAATTGATTGAAGAGATTTCAGATTGCTATCTATCTATGAAGGCTTCATTTTTACTAGCCATCATGTCTCTTAAGAGGGTGGGTGACCTGTAGGCCCTCTCTGTGGCTTCTTCCTATTTAGACTTTGCGCCCGGCATGGCAAAAGCATTTCTGTACCCTTAAACGGGTTACAGCCCCAAGGTTTCTACCACTGCACCACGGCCCATCGAGCTTCAGGCGTTTTATCCTCCTCCCTACGGGGAGCCCAACAATGAGAACCTGAGTCGTATGTGTCCAGTTCAAGGGCTGGACACATACGTTCATAGAGCTGCCCTATGGAGAAAGTTGGACCAATTGCTCGTGTGCGTTGGTCCACCGAGGAGAGGATGCCCTGCTGCTAAGCATACTATTAGCCGTTGGATTGTTGAGACAATCACGGCTTCATACGAGTCCTCTGGTTTCCCCTCGCAGATGGGGGTCAAGGCTCACTCAACTCGGAGTATGGCAGTATCCCAATATCAGACATCTGTAACGCTGCGGGCTAGTCCACCTCTTCCACCTTTGTCCGGTTTTACGGCCTAGACATTGGTCACATTCACATAAACTAGTTATCTGTGTTTGGGATTAAAAGTAATAAAAGTTTGGAACCTCTTGCAACACTGTACACTTAATAAAGTGAATGTATTTCATCACTACAAATAAATTTTTAGGTAAGCTCTGCTTTATTTCTTAATAAGCATAGTTTATTATTATCTATCTATTTGTAATTTAGGCTACTGCAGAAGAAAATACTATACATCTTTATTTATTTAAATATACATTTTATTTGATTAAATTGTTATTTATACTAATTTAGATAGACCTTATGTGATGTGGTTATTTTTGAAGACTGCTAGCATATATGTAATTATAAATGTTTTCTTATGCAAAGTTTTTTTTTATTATTATTATTTTAAAAGACGTGCATGAAAGCCATTCTTCTGTCAAATGCAGGTGTTGACAGGTTTATTGTCAGTGACTTTATTCCATTGTTTTTTTTTTTTTTCCGAAACTGGTTATGAAGGAAAACATTCACTCTCACCAACAAAAGCCCCATTCTCAAAAAGGGCTTTTCGGGAGCGAAGTGAATGCGCTGCATGCTCCACTCCCAAAAAGCGAACTATCCTGTCCTTCCATGTTATGCCGTGTTTGTTAATTTGCCATTAATTTGCTTTGTTTTTATTTTCTGACTAACTTATAAATATATATTTTGGGTCAAAGCCTGATGACCATGGGAAACTGTTGGTTCTAAGTCAAGTCAAGTCACTTTTATTTATATAGCGCTTTTAATACTACAGATTGTAGCAAAGCACTAAACACATGTAGGAAAATAGAGTGATAGTAATGTATAATGACGAGATTAAATTTATTTATCAAACGCAGAGATAGTCTCTGTAGTCAAGACGACAATAATCACTAGAAAGCAGGGGTCCCCAACTAAGCAAGCCAGAGGCAACAGCAGCAAGGAACCAAAACCCCATCCATGAGAGAATGGGGAAAAAAACCTTGGGAGAACCAGGCTTAGTAAGGGCCAGTTCTTCTCTTGCCGGAAGCCCAGCACCTAATTTCCAGTTCAATTTTGAGCACATGTCAGATTGTGTAAAGGACTTGTGTATGTGTTGGTGTGCATTCTGATATTCTAGGTATTATCAAATGGCCAGAGTTTTGAGAACGCAGCAGACGTGGAGGATTATAATGCCCATTCAGGGCTTTATAAGTCTTGTGAATAAAGTTTTGCATTTGGTTCCCCACTCGCACCTCAGTCCCTTCGTAGCAGATGGCATCCAAAGCAGTTACTGTAATTGAAATAATCATAGATAATAGTTCTGATTTACTGTGCTTGACTGAAACCTAGGCCTATTACACTGGTCTAAATGAGTCAACAGGCTACTCTTAGCAAAATTGCAATTACAGTTAGAAAAACTGAATTTTCTCATTAGTCATGAGTCAGATTTAATTCCATCACATGGATTTTACCTTACTCATACTGATATTGGTTCTATTTCTCCCCAGAAAAGTTTAACAACTGCCTCAGATTGGTTAAGTATCCACAGTCTACATTAAATACTTTTCACTTTATTTTGATGGCTCTTTAACATATTCTGTTGATTATAAGTAACATTGCACCTAGATATCTACTAACTCTCAATAGAGTGCTGGCAGAGTATTAGTAGACCGGTAGGGTTAGGGTTAGAATAGGATGATATGTACTTGCAAAGTGTCGTGTTAAGTCTGTGTTCTGAACCTCCCAGGAGGCAAAGGAGCAGCGGACACGACGATTGCAAAACAAAGTATTTATTTAACGAACAGCTAAAGCACAAAAGCAAAAGCTGGCGAGGCAGCATGAAAAAACACACGGAGTGTGCCACAGCGCCATGCCCATCTCGGGACCCGGGAGTTCAGCCAGTGCTGTAGTGGTCTTATATGGAGCAATCCGAGCAGCGTCACGGCAGCTGCGGAAGCCATATGCCCCAGGAGCCTCTGAAAGTGTTTCCCGTAACAGGGCAAGGGCGCCCTCCACAACCTTCTTAAAGGCCCGTGGGGACAGGAAGAGCCCGAAGCGGAGGACCCTGTACTGCCATGCTCGACCCTCGAACTCAAACCGTAGGAACGGTCTGTGTCGAGGAAGAATCGAGACATGGAAGTAAGCGTCTTTCAGGTCAACCGCTGCAAACCAATCCTGGCGCTGAACGCATTTGAGATTGCGTTTTTGCGTCAACATTCTGAACGGCAGCTTGTGTAAAGCGCGGTTCAGAACTCGCAGGTCCAGGATGGGCCGAAGGCCACGGCCCTTCTTCGGCACAATGAAGTAAGGGCTGTAAAACCCTGACTTCATCTCGGCTGGAGGGACCGGCTCTATTGCATCCTTTGCCAGAAGGACAGCAATCTCCTCGCGAAGTACAGCGGCGTCCCGGGCTGCCACCACAGTCTCGAGCACGCCACTGAATCTGGGAGGACGCCGGGTGAACTGAATCGCATAGCCGAACCGGATTGTCCGGAGGAGCCACCTCGACGGATTGGGTAGCGTGGCCTACGCCTCCCATCTCGTCGCCAGTGGCACCAGTGGACTCAACAGTCTGCCGGAATGGGTGCAGCGGAACACAGGGCTGGGTCGAGCAGTGGACTGACACGACACAACTTGCCTGCGTGTATCCCCGGAGGGACTGGCCGAAAGTCCGGGAGTAGGCGCTCACAAGAACTCACATGACTTCCGGGCCACTGGCAAAGCAGGCTTGCCTGGACGATTGACGGCCGTTGACTGCTCACTATCGTGTGACACGCGCCAGGGCCCAGAGAGTGATGTGACTGTTCTATCTTTGACCGTTTTGGGTGCCAAGGAGCCGGAGCCCCGCAGCGGAACACAACAAAAGGGAAACAGATTCTCCACCCGGCCCTCCTCGGGTGGAGGGAGCGGTACGGTTGCCGTCTCCCAGGGAACAGTCAATCGCCTCTCCGGGCTTCCCATCTCAGGGGTGTTTAACAGCCTTACGCGAAGGCTTCGCACTCGCTGGAGACGGGGAGGCCCGACTGTGTCGGGGCGCTCTGCGGAGCTTGCTGCACAGTACGGGGGCGGCCACGGCACGAAGTTCTGCTGGGCGAAGTTCTCCACAGTGTCGCCGAATAAGCCAGCCTGAGTGGTCGGGGCGTCGAGAAAGCGGACTTTCTCGGCTTCCTTCATGTCAACCAGGCTGAGCCAAAGGTGGCGCTCCTCGGCCACGGACCTTCGTCACGCGGAGGGCGAGGCCGGTCGCCGGGTGCAGCTCCTGCATCAACCCCGGGTCGTCAAGCTCTTTTAATGCCTTGGCCTGATGGACCTGCAGGATGGCCATGGCGTGTAGAGCTGAAGCAGCCTGTCCAGCCGCACTGTAGGCTTTAGCAGCCAGGGCTTCCGTGGTCCTACAGGGGCCGGACGGGAGGCGAGGACGAGACCGGGGAAGCTTGTTCGACCTGGGGAATGCCCTCGTAACCCTTGGCTGCTCCGCTGTCGAGGGTAGTAAGGACGGAGGATGCTGACGGTAAGGATCTGGCTATAGAAGGAGCCTCCCACGACCGCTTCACCTCCTTATGCACGTCCGGCAAAAAAGGCACCGGGGCCGGACGTGGCTGTGAACCGCGGCCAGACCCCAGGTACCAATCATCCAGCTGGGTAGCCTCCGGACTGCGGGGCTTTGAGACCTCGAGTCCTATGCTCTCAGCTGCCCGGGCAAGCATAGTTAACATCTCGGAGTCTACACCCGAAGGTGGCAGTCCGGCAGAGGCTTCACTCTCTGAAGATGAAAACCCGTCCCCCTATCCAATGGTCCACCGAACGAAAGGCTGGGTCCTCGCAGAGGAGGAGTAGCCGCTTCGCCGGCAAACTGCAAAGGGACTCGCATTACGGGAGTCACGTGAGGGGCTAGAGCACGTAGCTGAAGACTTACTTCGAGCGTGTCTCACGCCAGCGACTGATCTCGCGGCTGAGCCACCACCAGTGGCGGTAGACTCAGAACATGGAACGGAGGCTGACGCACTCGGCTCTCCCCGGAGGAGCGGGAGTCGAGATCGCAACACAGCCAGGGACAGTTCCTCGCAATGAGGGCATGTCCCTACCCCGAACACCTTCTCAGCGTGCTGGAGCCCCAGACACAGAAGGCAGCGATCGTGGCCGTCATTGGAAGAAAGATAGTGACCACAACCAGAAGAACACGGCCGAAAAGGCATCTTTCGAAAAAGATGGTTCTCAACCACATCAAAGACTGCTCACCTTGTGAGACACCCAAGGAAATTGCTGGTTTCACAGGAACTTCGTTGATATGCGCCATACTGCCACAAAACAAAGTCTTCCGCTTCTCTCTATAGCACTGCGTCAGAAAGAGAACCACACATGGGCAGCTCTCGGCTCCGAAGCAAAATCTAAAGAGTGGATGCAGCTGTGCCCTATTTATACCCAGTGTGGCGGGGAGTGGCTAAGCATGCAAATTCCACTAGCCATTCAGAAAAATTCTGATTGCCGTTTTCTCTATACTAGAGCGAATCAGGGCTCCCAAGTCAATGGCCCTAGTCTGTCGTCACGACATAACGTCATAGTGACGGACAGACAAGGGAACCTATAATGCGGCGTGCATGCTGAGCCAGCCACTGAGCAATCATTCTAATGAGTAAGTACTGTTTGTTATTGCATTAGTTTGAGTGTTATTGTGGCATAAACTAGAAGAAATTGACTAGTTTTGTTTTCTCAATTTATAAAACCTGACTAAAATGTTTGGAATTGAGTGAAACAATTTGAATATGACAGGCTGTACAGTGTTACTATGCTCTAAAAAATATAAAACAATACGGCATAAAAGTAATGGTATGAGTGCCTGATGAATGCTACTTAGTTGGCATGTTTCTGTGGCATAAGCTTGAACACATTTACTGTTTTTTTTTTTTTTCCCCAGACTATAATTCTTGACTAAAAGGTTTTGAAATCAAGAAAATTAATATAAAAAAAAAAAAATTTAAAATGTAATATTCCTTTGGATGGAATTCTGTTTCTATGCTACATATAATAGACTATAAAACAATATGCAAAAATGAGTGCTCGATGAATGCTACAAGTCAAAAAATGTTTAGACCGTATTATTAATACTCTATTTCGCAAATATATTTTAGAAATATAGGTCTATAACAGTCTAAATAATAATAATTTGTTTCTTGGTTATAAAAGATCATTATTACAAAAAATTCAAAACATGCGCTGGTCTATGACTACAAAATCATATTAAATATATAGGCTACATCCTGCTCCACGAATGAACCAGAATGACATTCACTCGAGTCTCTTCAAACTGTTTATCTGTAGGAGCACTGTATGAATATCAAATGTTCAACTACACTGATATTCTCTGGTAAAACAAGCTCCTTAAATACTGATGGTGGTTCTTTTTTCTTGAATTAATGGAAATAAGCAGCAAAAACTTAAATATTAGGTATGTACAGGGTTCACTTGTTTTCAGGATTGACTCAAATTCTGTTCACATCTTTGTTAGAATAGTGTGCTCAATAATGTCTTTGATCTTTGAATCTTTGACCTTCATTATGTATGTTTAAATTATACTGTGTTGTTAATATATATATATATTTTTTTTTTTGCCGTTTTTCCAATCTCCTCACATTCTTTCTTAACTGCCTCAGTCACAGTCTAATGGGCCGTTAGGGGAGGGGTCTTTGTCTCTTTATGTGAATTTTATTGGCCATTGTCACTCCCTCGCATACAGGCTTTCAATTTTAAATAAATTTAAGTCTTTATAAATTTAAGTCTTAAGTCTAATTTTAAGTCTTTATAAATTTAAATCAATACATTGTTTTCTCCGAAAAAGTAAGTGGAATGATTTTCACAAAATTTTGAAGTAAATAAACTAGCCTAAAAGACTGGTTACTCTAGTCTTATTCAGGACTATTCAGCAGGCAAGTGCACAGGTAGGGCCCAACCTGTGCAGAGCACATGCACATATTTTTGTAATTTCACTAGGAACTGCCCTTTATTTTTTAATAAATCAATGCTGTTGGTAACACTTTATGTTTGTTTGTCTTTTAACAAATTAAAGGCATTAAAAAGCGTATCTCTTATAGTACGTTCACACCAGACGCGACTTGCACAAATAAATTGCGCTATTCGTGCGTAATTGGACACTTGAACATTTTGTGTTCACTCGCTTCATTTTCGCATAAACATTTGCGTCATGGGAGGGGCTTCGGCCAGGCGCTCCCAGTCTCTGTAATGGTTAGACATGAGGTAAAATTTATTTTGTGTATATCTTATAGGCAAACTTTGGTTTAATAAATCTAGAATTGATTTCCTTTTCATTCCTGTTTCCATGAAAGTACGAAGATGGGTCTTACAGCTCCTCCACATGCAGCGACGATGATTTTGTCCTCCATGGTTTCGGTATTGTTAGTAATCATGTCACTACTAGAGCAAGCTCCTGATTGGTTAACGTGGCGTAAATTTTTGCCAAAGTTCACATTTTTCAACTTAAGCGTTTCGCGGGAATCACACGCCAGGTGCTTCAAATATGCGAATCGCGCTGCTTAATTCACAAGAATCGTGCCGCAAGATGTCTAATTGTGTCTTTGCATTGAACGTCTGGTGTAAACGCAGCATTAGAAGCTGTCAAACTGTCAGTCAAAATTCTCAACTCCGCCCCCTGAGCGCACATCAGTCACAGTCATAGAGCAGAAGCAGATGAACGTATTCGTCTTGTAATGGTAAACAATTTTGTTGTTTGAATAAGTGCAACATTAATAGGTCTTTATGAAATAAACACTAGTATGTCTATAAAGGTTCATATAATGCATCACCATATGTTGACGTAATGTGATGTTGTCATTTTAATGATGGACAAATTGAAAACCGTTCAGAAAAACGGAAACAGTGAGCAACGACTCCATTTCATTGAAACTGGCAGTTAACCTACCTTTGCTTTCTCCCCAGAGAAAACGCCGTGATCGAAACCGCATGGGCCGCACAGAGCACCAAAAAGGACGCAATTCTCACGAGCACCTTGAAGAGGGAAAAGGAGGATAAAAGTTCACCATTGCCACGCTGAGCACCGCCACCGTCACCATCACCGTATTTCATTACTCACCTTCATTGTATCAATAAATCCACCCTCCGGGGTTTTTGTGTTCACTACTCCTGTGTCTGTCGTGCTCTCTAGCGCCAGGGATCACAATATATATATATATTCTCGCTATATAACTCGCTGATGTTAATCCTTGTCTCTATTTCTCCTTACAGCTGCAGTTGGCATGGCACTCAGCGTGGGCTGAGTGAAACAGGTAAGTGTGGCAGGTGAGTGAACACAGGTAGTGATAAGATTTATCTCACGTGTTGAAGGAGGGCGCCGTTCGTCGAGTGCACAATAAGCTCCATGGTGAGATAAAACCAGGTGAGTAAACTTCCAACGCTGTTCAGTAAGTTTCCTCCGATGAACAGGTGAATGCCGTCAAGAACTTTGGTCATAGAGGCAGGTAAGTCTGTGATTTCAAACAGGAGAGAGCAGTAACAACGACAAGAGGATTTGTAGCAGGCAATGGTTAAGGTAAGTAGGAAAATGTTTCCTTGATCTCAGCCGATGAAAGAATGTAGAGCTGGGGCTTAAATACACGCTCACCTGATAGCATTCAGGCGGCGGTAATCAAAACTCAGGTGACTGAGAACGTGTTAATTCGGCAGCGCTGGGATCAGCGCCACCTGGTGGCATGACAGTCAATAGTATGCTATAAGTAGCTGAAATAAGCACAAATATCAGAACATGTCAAAACATCTCAGTGACCCCAAAATCACCTTGCTGTGTTTGAGTTTTTGTTCAAAGATATTTTTCTCTTGGTAGATAGAAAAAGCAGTTTTTGAACTGAACTGGGTGTGCATACTTACCACAGAATAGAAGAAACTGGATAAGAAATTTGTTGCTGAGCAGTTTCTTTCTCGTTGACAGCACCATTGTGTCAGTTCATGACATTTATTATATATAGAATGACACTGGATCAGAGTTGAAGCCTCGATCTGACACAGTGTCTTACTATCCTAATTTGAAAACAATTTGCTGCAGTGTACTAATGTTTGTATAGTATATAATCATACAAAGATATTCAAATATGCTTAAGCTTAAGGTGACATGTAAAATATGTAAAATAAGCTTAAGACATGTAAAATATTTTGTAATATACAATTTTATTTGATCAAGTGAAATAGTAAAATAAAATGACAGTTTAAATTAGCTAATTCATTCAACATTCCTAATTATTTTCAGTGTTAAAATGGGTTGTTCCGTTTCATGTATTTGTGGAGACCTTTTTTTTTCAGAATCCCTTGAAGAATATAAAGCTTAAAGGGTTAGTTCGCCCATTTAAGACATGAAGTTGTATGCAGTCCTTACCAGCACTACAGTGTATATACACTGACCCAGTCTGTGATCACCTCCCTGGTCCGAGTTCTGGCCGCTGGAAGTTTTTTAAGAAAGTAGTCCCGGTAAGTTTCCGGGGCCTCAAAATGGTGCGTTTTTATGTGAAAAAAGTATATGCGTTTCAAAGCTTGATTAATTTACATCACAAAAAACACTCCGACCAAA